>CAUHTR010007989.1:0-68123 GCA_959609185.1 Schmidtea polychroa
GAAAATGTATTGATTTAAATGAAGAAAAATTGTTAATTAAAATTGAAATTGAAATTTTTTTTCTGTTGAATTTGTTAAATTTTTCATGAATAATTATTGAATAATTCCAGAAATCTTGACTAACTGCAGCATTTTTACTATATTATCATTATTAGAAAATTATTATTATTATTATTATTATTATTATTATTATTATTATTATTATTATTATTATTATTATTATTATTATTATTATTTTTATTATTATTATTATTATTATTATTATTTATTACAATATCAAGAATTTTAAAAAATTAAAATTTTTAATGGATATATGAAAAATCAAAAATGTTTTATTGAAATTAAATGAACTAAAAATAATAGCATGTTACACATGCTTATGAAATATTTCATTACTTTCCTAATAAATATTTCATAAAATGAACGAAAATAATAAATTCTCCAATCTATTTATTATATTTTATAAAACACTTCTCAACATCTTGGTCGTTACCGCGATAGACAGCAGTGTTTTTCTGGTTTATGTAGAACTTCATTACATATATAAAAAAGGCAGTGCTGAAAATTCGTGAGTATCAACAAACATCGATATATTACTGATTTATAGTCTTCAAACTCTCTTTTTAATTCAATGGATAAAATAATCAGTGGTGAAATTGGAAGAAATAAAAGTAAAATATATATATATATATGTATGTGTGTGTGTTTGGTGTCGCTTTTATTGCTTTGTTTTAATCGACAACCAATTAAATATTTAATCTGTCTTTTATCAAAACTCGATAGCATTATTGAGTGAAACTAGATATTGCTGTTGATCTAAACGGGAATTAATTTTTCTACAGTGTAATTATTAATCATTTAGTAATTGTAGGGGAAATAAGTGTTTAAGAAGAATATGGGACAGCTTCAATAGATAGATAGCAAATACGCATGATACTTTTCTTAAAACAAGGATGACCCACCATATTTGAAATAATTTATTGATTTAAACAAAATTTTGTTTATAATTGGATTTATAGAATAATGAGCATCGATTAATAATTTCATCTATTTTAATTCTTTCAGATTTTAGGCCAATATATATTATTTCTATGATCAACAATCTGAAAAAATGAAGATAAATGAAATCGTTAATAACAGATCAATGCTCAAGAAATTAAAAAATATAATAAAGTATAAAACAGATATATTTTACATACTTTTTCATAATTATGAAAATCCAAATAATTTCAACATGATGATTAACTTTTCTTTGGTTTTTATTTTTCGATATCTGAATTAATAATTTCATTTTGAATATGACACTATATTAACTTTCTGTTACTTTGACTATCATTAATCCGACAAAAACCTTTTACCAATCTGAATTGGTACTAAAAATGTATTAAAGTGTAAATGAATTATTTTGGGACAATAGGTCAATAAAAGTTTATTTACTTTTGAACATTTCTAAATAATGAATTTTTATTAAATAATAATTTATATGATAATACATTTTAATTATAATGAAAAATATTAAATGTGAATAAAATCCAAAAAACGAAATTGAAAATATACACATATAAATAAAACAAAACATTTCGTTAATTTGAAAAAGTAATTAAAATATGGCAATCTCTCTTTCAATATAAATTCTAACATTCCCGTTATAAATTATAAATGTTTTATTTATTTAGAAAGACTATTTTATATAAATAAACAATAAGAGAATGTGGAAACTTTAACTAATTTTTTTAATCGATTTGATAATAATAATAATAATAATAATAATAATAATAATAATAAATCCAATAAAAAATCGATAGATATGTATACTGGAGTCTATTAGGAATCCTAAACTCATACAATTTTTTTGGTCAAATGAGGAATTGGGAATCTTTTTTGAGAGAACTTTTCAAATGCCCTCTCTAATTTTTTAAAAGTTTTTTTTGTTTAAATAGATAATTATTTCATACTTTTTAATGTCTTTTAGGAACTGTTTATACCTATATATTTGGAAATAAATTTTTATTTTTATTAGTGATTATGTCATTACCCTTTAGAATTTTACTTTTTGTTCACCTTTTTTGAATGTTCTTATAATTTTAAATAACTTGAGATATTTTCACTCAAACAATTTATAGACAGAATCTAATTCCCTATGAAATGACATCAATATTCATTTCAAATTCACAGATAATACACGTTAAACAACATCTTTTTGAACAAACGTTTACACACGTATTTATTAGTAATTTTTATCAAGAGTATTTGTTTCGACTAGTCAGAGGGGGAATGGCATTTACCTCTGACTGGCAGTTTGTTTGTTGAGTGTTCTCGCGCCTGTGTGCAGAATTATGGTAATATGGATGTGCACACACAGACGCGAGCAATAGGTTTCTATTTTTTATATTGTGATTTTATATATTAATTTGTATTCTAGTAATTGATTTGTATTCTGGAAGAGATCTTGGATTGTTTTGTTTAAAAGATATTTTTATGTGAATATTTTGAATTTTCGGCTTTAGTTAAATATGGAAAATGAAAATGTTATTAAATCATCTGGTGAATATTATGACCCTTCTATTGGACCAAGTATCGACAGAATAATTGCTTCAAAAGATAGTACTATATATGATGCTGGAACTTCGTTTAAATTTACAAGTCAAACCATAAATTTTTGGTCAAATGCCACTAGTGGTTTTGTTCGTTGTTTCATGTCAAGGAATAATAAAGCAGAATGTTGAACTGCCGAAAAGAAGGAATATGATATTCTATTTAATCGAGCTCTTAAAAAGATAAACACAATTCGAATGTTTACTAGCAAAAGTGTTGAACAATTATCCAATGTTTTGAATTCAATATACGATCAATCAGTGAAAAAAACAAAGAATGGTTGCAACAATTTTATGATGACTTCACAAATAAAATGATGACAATTGTGTTGGATGATAATTCGAAAGTTAATAAAGAAACTTTTCTGATTTGTGTTAGACAGAAATAGTATTTGTTGATACTGTCCTAAGTTGTATATTTGTGTTTTTAAATTTAAGTTTCAAAATTTAAATAAAGTTGGAAAAGTCTCCAATGAAGAACACAATTCTTTTTGCAATAATACGTAAACATCGAATTCTCCACTTTCTACTCTGGTGCTGTCATCTTTTCAGATACTAATGGAAAATCGACAAAATCAAAGACAAGGTAAGATGGTTAATAAAGATATGATCTGTTTCTATGATTATTGTACCGTAATTTATAATTTATTTTCTTTGTATTTTGTTTTTATTATTTATTATCATTTATTACGACAACATAAATCAGTTACCTATAGCAGCGATTCACTAGAGCAGTGGTTATCAACATATTTTGGCAGTTCATTATCCTTAATTGTACCCTTTGCATTAGAAAAATGTTTATAATTTAAATACTAGTAGTTGTTATTATTTATGTTTATTCTAATTCTAAATAAATAGCAATAACGAATGAAGGAGTATTCTTAGAATGTTTTTACCGCATGTAGCAATACGGTAACTAATCCAATGACTAGCATAAAACGCATTTTCATAATCTTTATTAGCTTGCAGGATGTACGATGTCATAACTGACATATTCATATTTTGAGCTGCTAAGCGTTTAAAAAATTCACATTCCTTGTTTTTGTAATTGCCATGTTTTGTTTGAAGATGACATAAAAGTAGGGAGAGTTTCATACTGTCATTTGACAGTACTTCCCCACCTACTTCACATTTGGGTTTAGGGCTGTCTTCACCTCCTATATATGAAAATCCATATTTCATGTATCGGTCGCAGTATTTTCTTTTAACCTATCTGCCTTCACTGTGCTTTTTACCAAAATATTTGATGTATCTTGAGATGTCACTTTCTGGTGTACGTTTAATATTTTTTACTGTACTGGTTTTTAATCAACGATACATATTTCAACCTAAATTAATTTAGAAATTAATTTAAACTTAAATTAAAATAATGTTAAAAATTACGGAACGAAAATAAAATTGATATTAATTAGTAATAAGATTTATTTAATGGCAAGAAACGAGTATTTAATTTGTTCCACTACCATAAACAAGTTATGTACCATTGGAATTCTAACACTAAATTTTGTGACGTGATGATGTTATTCTGAGGAGTTTTACAAAACCCATCGTCATGCGCCAATAGAAATCATTCACCGAATGGTGCAAGAATTGTGTGTACGATATCTGACTGACTAATACAATTTATGTCAGATAAGAAGTGCTGAAAAAAATTTAGCGGCCGAATATAATAAATAGTGAGCTGCAAATTTTTGTCCACTGTTTGCCACTGCTCCGAAACTGGATCGAGACGAGAGGAGAATAGCATATTTTTAACATCCGCAAATACTTAATTTTTTCGTGTACCCCTATGGATACGCGTACCGCGGTTGAGAATTTCTGTTATAGACCAAAATTAAAAATGTCAATAAAAATTAACAATTTTTTGAATTTTTTTCTCAAACTAAATCCATCATAAATCTGATTGGTTGATGGTGAATATCAAAATAAGTATATAATAAAGAGTACTTTAATCATTTATTTAGTAGTTGAGAATGTCAAATTTATCTTCAAATTGTATAAGTTGATTAGCTTGTTTTATATTTTTAACATTTATTGATTTTATAAAAACTTCCAAATTATTGTCACCAAGATAGGTAAGCTATTAAAGGACCTAATTTATTGGGCACCAGAGATTTTCCACTCCGATCTCAGTGTGGTGTTATTAGATCACTTGTAAACTATTGATGAAGATCTACAAGTTGTAAACAATCAATCAATATACCCAGATCGATGCGAATGATGTACGGACAGAGAGAGAAGCTACAACACTTGGATATTGTAAAATGAGTTGAGAAAAGTTCATTTCTTATCAATTTTTAAAACAATAAATGCTTATTTTGTAAAATGGCTCTTTTTTTATGTTAAAAATATTATTATTTGTGTTGTTATTGTGTTAATTTAATAGGTTTTATTTTAATATAATAATTATTTTGTATTAAAAAAAATCATTTGCAATACATGTGCAATGTTTGCAAGACATGTACAAAGTATGATTCATATAGGTCATATGTAATGCATATGCATGTTATTTGCAATACAAATGCGTCAGATTGATTGGTTACATACTTGATTCTTCAACTATAAAAGAGAGTTAAATTACATTGTAGTCATTATTTTTTTAAACAAATAATAAATTAATTTAAGCATATATCAAAAGTTCTTATAAAAGATTAAAATTGATGACATAATAATCGATTTTAATAAAATTTTAAAAAATTAGGGGGTCGAGGATTTGTGTTGGGCTGGAGTCGACACATCTATCTACAATAAATAATTAATATTATTTTACTAATAGACCAATTATTCGGTATTGCCTTATTCACATAAATTTTTTTATTCTTCGCAATTTTTGTCCATGAAATTGTCAAAATATTTTATTATTGTTTCCTAAAAATATTTTTCATAAAATTTTTTGATTCAGCAATAAATGTACAAAATAATCAATTTTAATTTTTATTATTTTCGTGGAATTAGAAATCGATTATTCAATTACAAATGGAAATTATTCTGAAAGAGCAATGATGATGCTGAAATGGAATGCTGGCGGAATCAGTGAGACGTTTCCATCATGCCAGTTTCAGTGAATCAGCTTGAAAAATGATTTTTTAATTAACAGATTCAGATAATTTTTAGGCGGGAATTAACTGTCCGATATTTTATTTTACAGCTGATTGTATTTTTGAGTTTTATATATTCTTTATGAAATTTAATTTTAATATTTATCACTTTTTTTCAAATAATTTGAAATATTAAAATTTTAAAATATAAATTATTAGATCAAATTTAAGTGAGAAAATATTTAAAAACCTTTAGGAGTAAAAATCAAAATACAAATATTTTTTTTAATTTTACAATTAAATAGAGTTATTAAAAATATTATAAGAAATTTTTTTCCCAATTTCACCACTGATTTTTTTCCATTTTATTTATTAAAAAGAGCTTGAAGAAAAAAACATCGATATATTACTGTCTTCAAGCTCTTTTGAATAAATTATTAAAAATAATTTATAACAATAATTTTTATTAAAAAGTAAAAACTTTTATAGAACATTTAAAAATTTTATATGCTTTTATTTCGAATTTTATATTTAATTTCATTTCGTGTTTAAATTCTTGAAAATTTTATTTTTTATTATTTTATTTATTTCAATCAAATGAGAAAACAGAAAATAATTTTTAAAATAAAATCAAAATGCATTTGAAAATTGAAACAACTAAATTCCAAGAAATTGACAAGGATTACTTCATAATTGAAAATTATTTCATTTCATTCAATATATACTTTGCAACAAAAGGCTTGTNAGTAGTCAAACGGGAGGTGTTTCTTCATTACCTCCTGGGACTGGTATTGGACCTTATCAACCACCGCCTGGAGCTTTAGGGGGATTAGCCAAATATAAGTTTTACGATGTTGATGGACCAGCTCCCATGAGTAACATCACGCCTTTATCAAAACGAAGTTTAGGCTCTCCCTCTTCTTTGACAAAATGTACATCACATATCCGTAGAAAAACTGCATCACTAAAGGTTTTTATTTATTTTTAAAATTATTTTTTAAATATATTTATAAAAAATAAATTTAAATATTTTATTCAATTGTGAAATTACATTTGGAAATATTAATATTATTTATATCAGCAGAATCAAAAATTATTTTCTTGTTATTTTTCATCTACTAATAAAATTATTTCTACTAAAATTATAAATTATTCATATGTATCTTTATTCTCGATCTTTTATCGTCCTTATCGTCTTTTCAAATATCTTAATTACTACTCATTTCTGACTGAATTGATAAATCATTCTGAAAATCATTTCAATAGAAATTTCCATTAAAAACTCTTTCTAAGTTGAAATATGGACATCTCTATCTTTGTCCATTTCGGATTTAACAACTACTCAAACTGATTTGAGTTCTTTTTTCATATGTAAAATTTCTTACAAGATCGATAAATTTTTTAATTGGCTTTTCCATTGATCGAATATTTTTAACTTCTTTTCTTTTCACCTTTACTTCACATAGCTTGTAAAAAGCAATTAATAAATATTTGGCCAAGATTGCATAAAAATGGGTGCCAAAAGTTTACATAGAACGGTAAGCTGAAAAGTTTCTTATGAGAAATTCCAAATAGAATTGACTCTGTAAAGAAAAAATTGGCGTTCAAATAATACTAAACTGGTTTATAGAAACAGAAAATGATTCACAAAATAATTTAGGATTATGATAATTCTAATAATAATTTTTATATCGAACCTGGCTCTGAACATTGTGAAAAGAGCAATTGAATAAATTAACAAATCATTGATTTTTGATTGGACGAAATTTATTACAAATATTTCGAAAAAATATAAATAATAATTTACCAAAATAATTAGTTAAATTCCTTAAAGACAAAAATATAATATAATATATTTTATTATTATTATTTAAAAAATATGAATTTAAACACTTGTTGGTGTTTCAAAAAAATAATTTTAATGTAAATTAATAAGTAATTAAAATGGTCCATAAGAAATGTCATGAAATAGTCAAAAATTAATTAAATAGCGTGAAGAAATAAAATCAAGATTAATATTTATTTCTTATTACACTAACTGTTTTCGAATTCTGCTTCTTTTTTATAATAACTATATATATAAAAAAATAATATTCTTTAATTAAATTAAATATGATTTAATTTAATTATTAAATTCCCCGTCATTAGTACGACGAATCCAACTCATACTAATTGGTTTCGAGCCAAACGTTTATCTTCCTCACTCTCTTCTGGATTTTTGATGTCGACCTGATTGTCTTCAAACTCACGTTTGACATCGTAGGATTCGGTGGGTTGATTTGGCAACACTCGGATGACTGCTACATGGTGCGGTACTCCGTCAACTTCTATGTTGGTGAGCAAATTTATGCCATTGATGAACCCATTAAGCTTTATAACAACCTTCTGACCAGTTTTAAAATCACTAGATACTCCGTGATCCTCTTCGACATCTCTGTGAAATCTCCACTGGCATTTAAATAACCCCTCTGGTGGAGCAGTATTCTGATTCTTCATGTCTTTGGGTGCCATGTTGTACCAGAAAACAATATCCCGTGAGTCCGAACGACTCCTGGCTACATAGGATTTTATTGTCCGGGAGTTTCTCTCCACGATTCCATTCCCAAATGGACGATAGGCACACATGTATGTCGGCTTTACATCCCATCTACAATATAAATCCTGAACCAATTTAGTGTGAAAACTGGGTCTATTGTCCATAAGTAGCTCAAAAGGCGAAAGTAGCTCTTTCAATAAACTTCTTCTAGATTTTTAACAATACTTTATTCATTTTCATATGATATCTTTCTCCAAATAACAAATCTGCTAGACGTACAATCAACGATAGTCAAGAAATGGATCCCTTGTATTCTGTCATTTTCGATAATCTCTTTTATTATTCCCAAGNTTTTCAAAAACCCAACATGTTTTGATGAAATATTTTCTGATAAAGGGATAAGTATAAAAAATACTTTTACTAATAATTGCAATTATAGTGGTAAACGTTTAAACAAGTAATGTAAACTTACATTTTGATCATAAAAATATGAATTTGTTCTTTTGGGAAATATACTAGGGAAATAAAACTATATTTATTATTTTTATGAAATTTATTCATTTTTCTTACGAGTGGAGAATGTCGTATGAATTTGTCATTTATTTGATGTTGTATTCCTAATGAAATGCTTGACTTTTTTTTCTCTCCTTTAATAATTTTTGCTTTGATGAAATTTGTTGCCTATATAGCTATAAAGACCTAAGGGCATTAATTTAATTTGAAAAACAAATGAAATTCTCTTTAGGATTAAGAAAAACTTTCAATTAGGAGTGAATTAAAGGATTTACAGAAAGTATGGTAGTACTTTTACTCTTACAAAGAATATGTTTAAAATTGAATGAAACAATTGCATAATTCTAAAGATTAAAATAAAGGTTTCTCCAACTGTGAGCAATATTGAGTAACATTTTATAACGTTCCTGTTGGTTTTATCAAAGAAGAATTATCTATAGAAACCAATGAATAATAACTCGGAGAAAAGAGACAGCAGTCACTTTGATAAGTCATAACTCACAAAAAAACTGATGAATTAACACATTTTTTAAATACCCCTAATCAGGACGGCGGAGTCAAAGGTAAAACAAAATGTTCTTTGCAAATAGGAACTTTCATAGATGACGCTAAGATGTTTAAATGAAGAAATGGAACCAAAAAATATCGGAGAAAAATATTTCAACAGTTTTTAAATGGATTAAACAAAATTGAAAAATATTGCCGCTTATCAAAATGGAATGTTGAAGAAGTCTTTTACCCAGACATCGTTCACAACGTATCTAAATTTGTTACACTAGTCAGTGTGAAAGTTTCACAACATTATTTTCACCCTTGAGAATAATTAAAATGGATTTAAGGGAATCTATAAAAGAGAATTTAATTAAAGCTATTATTTTAAATAAAAAAATTTTAGGCGGAATATTAATATAATTTTGTTTTACTTTTCCTTTTGTTTTAATATTAAGTTCTAATTATTTATTTAAAAACAAATTATTTTCTTTGTAATAGGTTTATTCATCATTTCCTTACTCATTTTCTACTTTATATACTTTTATTTTTGATGGGAAAAGTAAAAGGATAATCATGATTCAAAAATATATAACTTAGATTTATACAGTGACCATAAAAAGTATGGAAACATGAAATAGAAATTTGTTTCTTCTTTCATCATTTTATTATGCGAATGTCATGAATTTTCCGTGTCTTGGTACAGTTTTATGTTGGCTTTTTGAAGGTACAATCAGTGAAACAATGGGAGGGAATTATGACACCCTTTTCGTAATTTGTTTAAAAACAATTTCAAATTTTGAATCAAATAAGTATGGAAACATTTTTTTTTATTTTCTGTTGTACTGAATAAATACAGAATTAATACTGAGAGAATGACAATGACAACAAGAGTCAACCAAGATAATAATTAATATTTTGTAGGATATCCACCTGCATCCAAAACTGCCTGACAATGGCGTGATATTGAGTTCACAAGGCGCTCACAAATGCTAACAGTAATCTCAAACAAAATTTACTGAACTTTCTCATACAACTAATTCTCGTTCAAAAAATGTTGAGCTCCAAGACGTCTTCCCATCTCATCCCAAAGATGTTCGATTGGATTAAAGACCGAAGATTGTGAAGGCCATTTCAGGACAATGACTTTTTTCTTCACGAACCACTCTTCTAGGACTTTCGAGGAATTCTTCGGATCGTTGTTCTGTTGAAATCTCCATATATGAGGCATTATTTTACTGGCATATGAATCTCACGGTAAGTAAATCTGTCCTGATGCCGGTGATCTGTGTTACTAGACTCGTTCCAGATCTTGAGAAAGCTCCCCAAACGAGAAAATGGTCACCTCCGTGCTTGACAGTTGGTTTTTGGTACAGAGGATTGGTACTTTTCTCGATTTGGCGCCAAATTTTACATCGACCATCTGAACCAAAAAGGTTGAATTTTGATTCATCAGACCAGACTATAGTAGACCATTGCTGTGTAGTCCAGCCAATGTACTTTTTGGTAAAGGCAATTCTTTCCCGATGATTCTTAGCAGAAACATGTGCCTTTTTAGCAGGGTTGCACTAATGATGCCCAATGCTCATCAATCTGTTACAAATATTTTGCTTGCTCGAGTGACGGAGGTCAAGTTGTCTTGAATGGCTTTGGCAATCTTAACCCTAAATTTTAACATTAAAAAACAATTTTTCTTCAACTGCATTAAATAAAATATGGCCTCTGAATTTAGCGAAATTTTAACTGGTGCTGATTCTGATTCGAAAACCGAAATAAATAGCGAATTTGTCGAAATTCTCGTGTCTCAAAGGGTTAATATAATACAGTAGTTTGTTTGTGGACGTAATTTGTTATAGATAAATATACTTTTATGTCATATATACAATATCATGAACATTTTAAAAATCTCGTTGCAATTAATACCGATGCATTTCAGCGCAAATTTAGATTTTGTATCTTTAATTTATATAAATAAAGTTCTGACTCGAAAATGTTGTATAGTTTTTGCAAAAGATACCAATGTGTTGATAAATTGTGAAAACCGCTGAGGTGTAGGATGGTGTTTTTTGTTGTACGCAAATTTATGCAGAAACGCGAGAACGGTCGTTACGGTGTCGACATCACACAATTGTGTCTAAGACTTTGTTGAGATTTGTTGTTGAATATATTGTTAAACATTGCCTTTTTTAATAAGACTAATCTTACAAAGTTTAATAGTCATTTTGTGTAAATGTTGATTTTCATTTGTTTTAAGTCAGCTGGTACGAGATCTCAACGCTCATGTCCGATTATGAAGAGTACAGCCGGACGAAATTCAAATCAGCATAACAGAAAAGCAAACAGTCAATCGAACAGCAACAATGATCGCTATTATGAAGAAGTTGAATACGAAAAGCGCGTTGCTAAACGCAGAGTCAGGCTCATGCTAGCCAGTGAAGACGCATTCAGGAACTTGTTTCGATATGATGAAAATTGCAGAAATAGTAAGAATTTATTATTATTTGATAGCTGTCATCTACATGATTTAAATATATGAAATATTTTTTTTATTATTTTTGTTGGAAATCTAAGTTTCTCTACTTAAGTTTCTAAACTTTTTTTTTCTTTTTACTAAAATATTTCTTCAAAGTTTTAGGATTTTGATATTAATTATGATTGAATTATTTATCTTCGAAAAACGTGGTACTTGAATTACGTTTTTTAAAAATACTTTTTGCTTTTATAACAATGGTTGAATAATTTAGAATATAAAATGTGAAAAATTAATTTTTTTTAAAGTTCCAAGTCTTGTATAACACGATTTGAATAACAAGGAAATTCCCATTAATCGCGTCAATCGAGGATTGCCTGTACATTCATTTTCCTTAAGTAATTATTTTTTCATTATTTCATTATAATTTAGACAATTTACAATTTATTATCGTAATATTATTATTTTTATAATAATTTTTTAATATTATGTGTCACAGCTTTGACACAGATTATCACAAAATATCAAAAGAGACATCAGTATGTCGAAGAGGTCAGTCAAAGTTGTTACACAAATAGATATGAGCCCGTTTTAAAAAAAATTATATTTACTGTAGTGCCTGCTGAAACACTTTTTTATATATTAAATTGTATATTTAAATTCTCGAGTGTGATTTTGTTTGAATAACATTAATATAAAAATTCACTTTTTTAAATTTAAACTATCAGCAACAGCAAAATTTGTTATTGACAATTTTAGCGGCAACAACCAAAAAACAGATTTAGCGAACAACATGAAACATGATTTATACCAACTGATGAATGTAATCGCAAATCACTATAAAGATCCTATGACCGAAGCCATTGGAATTAATAAAATTTTGTTCTATATTAAATTTTACATTCATCTATTTCTCCGATCATTTGCTGTCTGTGAGCTACCTATCGTATTCACATTACTCATTAGTATATATCTTTAAATAGGGCTTGTGTAATCATTTACTCATTGTATTGGATTATGCAATGCACATTAAAATATGTTGGTTATTCGTCAATCGACCTTTGATTCAATATCATAACTCGGAGAATGTAACATACAGTTTTATTTGTTATTATTTCATTGGATGCACAACTTTATAAACATGAACCGCTCATTCAAATGCTGAAAACAATAATCAAATTTTAAAATATTTTTTGCGTGTATATATCAATGTTAGAAGATGGGAGAATCCTAAAAATTTTAAAATTAAAATATTATACAATAGGGGCAGATAGATATAGAATAAATAAATTCAGAAATAAGTTAATGAAAATTGATTCGAATACAAGATAACTATGATGATGACAATTTGGTGATCTATCGACAATTATGACTATATTGATTAGATTATTTTATTTTGATTATGACAACATCGATTGTTTTTATTTTTATGGTGATGTGAATTTTTAAATAGCAATCAATTTTGAACTTAATTACAGATTATATTGATTATTTTAAGAATTTAATGACATTTTATTGAAAAATATTGTCGACAACACACAAAAATAGGTCTCTTGAAAGCAAATTAATTAATTTATAATTTTATCTTGTTATTTTATTTACAATTATTATTATTATTATTTCAATGGAAAATGGTGAAATTATTATTATTATTATTTGTACTTTCTCATTGTGTAAAATTTGTGATATTGATTTTTCATGTGTAATAATAGCTCAGAAAATTATTATTAAAGTGAAATAGTTTCCAAAATTTGTGTTTTGTTATTTTTATTATGGTGCATTGTTAATCATTTTATGATTGGTTATAATATTTTCTGTTATTTTTTATGGGGTTCTTCTTTTATATGTGCGTTAAAAATTCTCCAACATTTATTATTATTTTTTTGAAATATTGGAAAATTATTTTCATCATCTTTGTGATATGTTTGTTTTATGTTGAAGATTTGCAATGAAAGTGATATCGAACAACCTTATAGAATCAAGTGGCAGTCGCAATCACAGCAGAACATGCTAAAAAATTTGACAACATCTACAAAATTTATCAAAATTTAATTGAAAATATATTTCTGTTATAATTTTAATGCTAAATGAAATTTTATAAATTATTTTAAAAACAAAAAATAAACAAAATACCGCAATGCGGATAAGGCAAATGAAGGGCACTTAGTGCCAGGGAAAATGGAATAGGTTGAATTGAATAAACAAGGTATGTTGACACTCCAAATGGGGTGTCAACAGAAAATTGGTATATATACAGACTGATATTTCAGTCAAACCACCCCAAAAAATCATTTGCGAAGAAGAATTGCAAATTCAGTAATTGATATTGCAATATAAATTTGAGCATACAGATTTACATAACCGAGCTCAGGTAATAGCATTTAGAGACTATTAGCAAAGAAAACAAGACAAAAAGAGAACCCTATATAAAATTACATAATTGACTGTGTGAAAAGGTGAATATTTTATTTTGTAATATATCATTATTGTTATCAAATAAAAGTCTTGTAAGAACCAGTGTTTGACTTATTTATTTATATAAGATCATCAAGTTGAGATTCTTGGAACCTCAACATCAATATTTTTCAAAGATTTAAACCCTAACCAACTGAGAATTTTTTTATATAATTTTATTATAGAAATTTTCAAAAGTTAACAGATCCGATGTAAAATTTTGAAATAGGTAATGTACTTTCTTAGATTATTGTATTTTCTCGGTTATTTTTTTTGTAGTTGTAATTTTCTACCATACAATTTGGCATTTAAAATAATTCAAATAAGTCAATTTTAAACAGGTTTTCAACAAACTCCTCTTTTTTGATGTCGTTAAATCACAACTTTTCTATATAATATTCAGAAATAAACTAGAGGACTATTGTCCCATTACAAGAATTGGATCAAATCATTATTTTTGGTCGAATATTATGTATTAGACAATTTATAATTACTCTATTCCCTTCAAGATTTTCCAAAGGAAAAACTGAATAAGTAATTTTACTGAATATATTAAAAATTGAAAAGAATTGAAACTGTAATAATTTTTGTTAAGATAATTTATTAGAGTTTTAATAATTTTTTCAATAAAATATTTTCTGTTTTTCAATATCATTTATTAATTACTCTTTAACTCACGATTTTTACTGAAATTCATTTTTTGCTATAATTTTATTGGGTTATATAACATCTTCGGTAGGAAATTGTTAATGTCTGGCTCTCAAGTTCGCTGTTTTTTATAATAAAATTAAATAATTGAAATATATTTTCAAAATAACTGTATACAAATTTATTATCAGAAATTGACTCCTTTTATATTTATCATTTACAGCAGATGTTGGGCTAGAACCAAAAATTGAGAGCTTATTCTAATGAGTCGGAAATACATAACATTAAAACCGCACCAAGTTGAATTAAAATCAATGATACCAAATAATACAAAGTAGAGTACACAACACATTGAGAATAAATAAAACACGTATAATAAAATCAAGGAATGCGAGAAGTTGCAATCACCAACATAGTTAAGAGAAAAATAACGCATTCGAAAATCTGGCAACTAGAAAATAAAAGAATAATAAATAATTGATAATATAAAAAATTAAGAATGATAATTGATCAAACTTTATTAATTTTAGATTATATTTTTATTTTGAATATTTTAAAATTATTTCAAGGAGAATGTTATCAGGGCGCGGAAGCTGGTCTGGAAATTTGTAGTGTTGATACTTAGAGAGCTTTCAATTCTAATACCTCAAAAGCATAATTAAACAAATGTAATGGTGACATTTATCTTTAGGACCATGTCCCTCCCGGGAGACTTTTAACGGTTTATTGAAACCAGACGTTTAGAACTTATCAATAAATAATTCGTTTTTAATCTTAAACTCAAAATAAAAAATAACAATGAACATTAACGTCTGTAAATACTTTGCCAGTCACAATTAATACTATAATCACTTCGGAATTTCTTTTATTTTTGTAACTTGATAAATTTTTATAAATTATTTAATTGCAACTTTTAAGAATATTATAAATGATATACGGGATTTTAACTTTAAAATTTAAAAAAATATTTAAATTTCTCTAATTAATCTCTAATTCCGATGTAAATTGACGAATTTCTGATGCAAATTTAATATTCCAATGTTGTGATTAACGAAATTTGTTACGTTTTTGTAATAATTTCTGATGATTGTGATTTTTTTCATTAAATATGGAAATAATTATGGGGTGAATGTCAACAGAGATAATTTAATTAATGTTAAATTTGGTTTTTATAATTATTCTATGAATCGAAATCACTTGAAAAAGGCAGTGCCGAAAATTCGTGAATATCAAAAAAACATCGATATCTTTATTGATTCATAGTCAAGCTTTTTTAATAAATACAATATTAATATTTTTAATGAAATTAATAAATACTTAAAAAATACTAAATATTTAGCTTTTTAACTACTATTAATTACTTTATTTATTTGCATTATTTAATTAAATATAAAAATCTGCAAAGGTTATTTTAATTAAAAAATAAAAATGTGATTTAAATAAATTTTATATAATTATTTGTAAGTATACTATTTATGGAAATATTTATGGCTTAGTTCTATAAATATTTCAAATATGGTTTAGAAATACTAATTTAATTAAGGGTATTATTAAACAGTTTCAATTTTAATTAAACGATCTCTTATGAAAAATTATCACTATAATTTATTTAAATGAACTCTAAAAAATTTTTTTTGGGTTCCAATAATTTTTGCATAATATTTTATCAAAGCATAAAGAATAAAAATACAGTAAAAATAAGATGAAATAAAAAAATTTCATTTATTTTTAGATGGTCTGTATTTTGCACGTTTTCCTTGCTGACTCGACTCAATCTCCATTGTAGCTGTAGTGGCTCTGATTGAGGACATAACGTCTTTCTTGATTTTGTATGACGATCACGACTTCGTTTCATTCCAATCGGTATGGTTTTAGCCTCGTTTGGTATTGAAACAAATTTATTGCATACCACCAAGCCACTTATATGATACATATAAGTCTTTTAAAAAAGTGTCAACATTTACTCGTTAATGTTATTTTCCGATTTGTTTTGTTGATACATTTTGAAAAGGTTGTACATCAAGTTGAAGAGCAAGTAATAATCTTCAATAATCTTCAAAACGATAATCTTCAAACGACTTAAAATTACGTTTTTCAATATCATCTCAAAAATTTGTAATAATTCTATTATAAAACAAATTACTGATTGAGTAATATTGTTATATGTCATCTTTTCGTTTCGCAATTGTGCCTCATTCGGACTTAAGTTACTGATATGCTTTAATAAACTCCAAAATTATAAATGTTTGGTTCTTTTGAGATGTTTTTATGGATTGTTGACTATATTTGGATCTTTTTTTGCAGATCAACTTTTTACTAACTTTTTCCCGTTACTATAAAGTTTGGAAAAGATAAACGCTGTCTAGATGTACTTTCTTTTTAATCGGTACATTGATAGCTTCTAATCGGTTAATTGTACTTGGGCTAAACAGTATTTAACCTTCGTACTATCCATTGTGTTGTTTGGTCAATTATTTATCAAAATAGTCTAAAAGCAATTTCATACTTGAATTAGGATGCACTTTCGATTTTTCATCAAAATAAATAACGAACACAATTATTATATATATTCAGTGCTGGCTCCACACGGTATAAATTACTTTGCGGGACACCTTAATAATGTAAATATTTGCTTCTTTGAATACAAGAAAAATAAATTTACCATAATTACCCTTTATTATTTAAATTTTTTATTACTTTTATGTATTAATAGTATACTATTTATACTTTAAAATAAAATCGTATATTACATTTACACATACATTATAAACACTCAAGTATTTTCTTATTACCTGCTTTATATTTTTCTTATGAAAATATATTGTGTTAATAAATTCATTAAAGGGTCTCGAAAATACCTTTGCATCGGACTGCCATATCCATTAGAGACGGCACTGAATATATTTTGCAATATATTTTAATTTAGCAAATTTATTTAGATAGATAAAGTTTTCCATTTATGTAACATTTTGTTTTAATTAATTTTAATTTATTTAACCTCAATGATTCATATTTTTTAATGTTTGAAAAAATATTTTTGAAAATTCTATTTTTTGGTAGTATTTTTAAATTATTTGTAAATTTTATTTGAATGTTTTTTATATAATTGATTTTTGTACGTCCACAGAAATTACCCTATGGTGATGATATTTGTTAGTCTTTAATTTTTGGTTTTCTTGTCCATGAACAAAGATTTATTTGAGAGAAATCTGAAATTGTAGACNTTAAGACCTTACCTTAGTTTAAGGACAATTCCAATCTACCTGAAAAATGGGAACAAGAAAATAAAGGTCAATGCACTGTTAGATGATGCCAGCTCAGTAAGCTACATCAATCTAAGAATTTTAAATGAGCTTGGATTAAAAGGGGTTGAAAGGAAGACACCGATAGTAGTTGTCGGCGGTAATGTCCAACAAATGATGGCTACTCCAGTGACCATGAAATTAATTAATAACGACGGCCCATTAATTAAGAACTTAAACGCACTGGCCGTAAAAAATATCACAGGAGAAATGAGGGTGATAAATTGGGCGAGAGAAAAATATAAGCGGACTCATCTTAAAGGCATACATTTCCGATGCTAGACGAAAGACAAGCAGTTGAAGTTTTAATTGGGGCTGACTATCTAACGCTTTAACGAGCACTTAATAATTGAATGAATTTTATGCTAAACCCTTATAATTTGATCAAGAATCCTTGTAGTGAGTAGTTCCATTTTGAAATTTTATGAAAAACTTATTTATTTTATTTAAAACTTTTCTTACATGTTAATGATTTGTTTTTCATATCTTTTCAAACCTTATTCTTGGTGGACCGCAGTTAAACCACATTTTACCCCGTCAAGATGTCGCTAGAAACAACCCAGAATACGATGATTCACTACACCATTAGACACTCGTTGAATGATCAACGTTGGAATTGTGTTGGATGGGTGAATACTCTTAAGTAATGAGTGGAGCAATTTGTTCTGTCACATAGTGATCGACCTCTTGCTGATTGCCCTATGTCTCCAAATCTTGTATCCGGATTTTCAGTGCCTGAATTTTGATCTGGTCTTCAGTGGATTGTGATTGCAGTAGGGTCAATTGCTGCATTCGTACTTGCATAGTTTATGGCTTGAACCAAGTGTTTTCCATCTGCTAGTACTCGGCTGACCGTCGAAGAAAGGAAGAAGTTTTAGATAAAGAAGGGTCGAGCTCCTGCTCCTATATTGCCTTAATTGGCCTGATTGTATTTGTAATAAATAATAAATCTTTTACATTTCAGCCTCTTGGCACGTGTACGGAAGCTCTCCATCAGCTCTCTATCCTGGCACATGTTCTCGACTAGCTGTAATACTGAAGCATAAAATGGATGGAATTATCAATTATCAGGTAACAATTATCTTAAACCAATATAATTTTACCGATGTGGTGAATCGCAGGTAAACTACATTTCACCTTTTCGTTTTTTCGCCAACGTAACCCAAAATACAAGGATTTATCTTGCCATTCGACACCCGTTGAATGATCAACGTTGGAACTGTGTCTGGACGGTGAATGCTCGCAAAAAAGTGAGCATAGTTTTGTACACTATAATATTCGGGTATTCAAGTGGATTCGCGGACCACCGTTAGAAGGTATTTATCTTTTGGCTTGGGTCCCTTAGTAGATGAAATATTTGTTTTATTTGTAAGAAACTCAAATTACATTGAACTAAGATTTATTAACCGTTACATTAAACAGCAAGGAAGTCCTATTTCAAATCCACGCATTAGACGTTCTTTTGTTTATCTCTTCCTCAACTCGACGACTGGTTCCCTCACTTACGCCCGGGCGTCTCGTTGCAACGTGTAAATTTCTTCACGTACTGAAATTACCATATGTTGATTAATTCTAACAAAAAAATGGTACGATTGTGCCAAATTATCGTCGGATTGATGGCCTCCTCTTAATACTTATATTCTAGTAGGATAGAAATACAATTCCCCTCAGAATTTATGTATTTTAATTCATGGAGCACACCATTGAAGTAAGTGAATTAAATATTTTCCACCTTTCAACAGCTCAACGTCATTATTATAACCATAATTGTTAAATAATTTGTCTAATCATTTTCGACATCGCCTCCCAATAGTCAGCATTTCTATAACTTTTGACATCACTTCGCTCAGCTCTTCTGTCAAAGTCTGCCAGATAATTTCAACAATGTAGTATATTTCCCGAGAGTAGTCATTGAATGTTTTTGAGACGTGTCCATTCGAGGTGACCTTCCGACAAATCCGACATGCAAATTTTTTGGTTTGATTATTCAATTCATCCGTCAGCCGAGAAACTTTTGTTAGTGGGCCTGTTGTACACCACTAAGATTAAGACTTTTAAGCAGGAAAAGTCGATAAATCGGGTTTTTTATTGAGTGGTTATTCAACATTCACTTGTGGAATTCATTAATTTCTGTTATGCGATTTAACTTTGTTCAGAGCAAGTCAACCCTTTGAACGTTAATATCTCATTTATTTGTGGATGCCTGACGATAGTCATTGAATTCACTCCACTTGAAACTATATTAAATATGGTCGTACTCATTTTTTTCCTGATCAAGACATTCGCCGAAGTTGTATATTTCACATGTCTATGCATGGACTATGTACTTTTCGGTAATTTAACTTAGGCAGCGATATTGCGTGTACGATGGTCCTGGTTCACTCCTGATTTAGCTTTGATATATCAAATAAATTTGTGTAGCTGTTTATTTCACTTTGATGCCAAAAAACAAAAACAAAGTTAAAATTATCTTGTAATTATTATAGTCTATTCGATATAAAGAAAAGAAAGAAAATGGGGAATCCGAGAAATGTTATCGTCAAAAAATTATATAACTCGAGAGCTGTCATAGATTACGGAGTGTCCAATGGAACAGGTAAAAAATGAATGCATTATTAACAAGTTTCGTTAGATGACAAGGTATAAAAACTGGATATTTAATATTAATATGGAAAGAGACGAAAGATTTGTTAAGAGAAAATTTTGCTAGGAGATTTTAATTAAATATTTGAGAATTTGGAAAACAGCAGGGAGAGAGAAGAAGAAAACTTGTGTACTGAATTAATAAATTAGAAGTAGTTCAGGAATTCAAATAAACTCAAAAAGCCAATTAGATCAATTTTGCGAATCATCCGTTACATACAGTGGTCAAGTGGTTATGATCTCTGAATATTGTCAGTAGTGTGCAAATCTTCCCAAAGGGTTGTAAAAAGCATTTGAAGTTTATTGAAAATTGGTATTGTTGAATTTGTTGTAATCAATTACGATAATCAATAAAGTTTTACGTTGTTGGGATTTTTCATTGTCGTTATTAAATAACACGCTCGGAGTCAGACCAGTAATTATTAGTTTATTAATCACCGACAAACTACTCTACAGGGTGGCACAGATAAAGTGAAGCACAAGTTTAACTACTTTATTTTTTCTTGCCTAATGATATAGCTTGCGCAATTATATAAATTTTTAATATTTGAGTTTGTTTTAATATTTTAATATTTAATTATAATATGAGCGGTTCCTTAAATTTAAGTTAATGGCATTGGAATTCAAACGACAAAGAATTTTAAATTTATTTTTGGAGGGAAAGCATCAATCGGAAATTTTAAAGTTAACGAAAGCAGAGGGCATTTGCCGTTCGTTGGTATACAGAACCTTAAAAAGGTACAAAGATTCCGGCACAGTTGTACCACCAAAGAAACCTGGTCGAAGCCGGACCGTTCGTACTCCCAGGCTAGTTAAAGTTATCCGTGAACGGATTCGCCGAAAACCAGCCCAGTCGGCCAGAAAGATGGCAAAGAGTCTTGGAATATCGCGAATATCTGTATCTCGTGTTCTTAAAGAAGACCTTGGACTTACACCTTACAAGAAACGGCGTGTTCATGGTTTATCCGACACAAATAAAAAGAAACGAGTCACAAGATGTAAGGACTTATTATCTCGGCACGCTGAATCAGTAATCCTGTTTACTGATGAAAAACTCTTCGTCCTCCAACAGTCACACAATACTCAAAATGATCGAGTGTACTCGCCATCAATTACCGATATCCCTAGTCATTGCCGCACGGTCCAGCGTTTCCAAGGAAGTCCTTCTGTGATGGTTTACGGAGGTATTTCCAAAAAGGGTCGTTTGCCTCTGAAATTCATAGAAAAGGGTGTCAAAATTAATTCTAAATATTATTTAGAAGAAGTATTACAACGTCATGTGATGGCGAATGCCTTTAAATTGTTTGGAAATGATCCATGGGTATTGCAGCAGGATTCTGCGCCCGCACATGCCGCTAAAATAGTTCAGAACTGGTGCAAGTCAAATTTGCCTGATTTCATTAGCAAGGAACAATGGCCTTCATCATCTCCGGATGTAAATCCTTTGGACTTTTGTATGTGGGCCTTAATGGAACAGCGTCTAAATAATCTAAAACCAATGAGTTTGGATAAATTTAAGTGCTTACTTCAGAAAATTTGGATTGAAATACCTGAAGAGCAGGTGCGTGCCGCATGTGAAGCATTCCCACGCAGATTGATGGCCATTGTCAAAGCCAAGGGTGGCCACATTGAAATTTAATTAATAAATGTGAAATAGATGGAGACTTCGTTTTAAATCTTTTAAGATTTTTCAAATGTATTTTAAAAAATCATGTTAAAATGAGTTTTTTCTTTGCTTCACTTTTTCTGTGCCACCCTGTATATACCCAACATCATATTGGTATATATTAGTACCTTGAATAATAACCTGAGCTAAATTTTCAATATTTCAGATAACAATAATGAATCATCCGCACTATTTGATTACTAAACATAATGTTTCTCAAGCCAAAATACCAGTCGCCAAAAAAAGCAGAAACCAGATAAGTCGTCATCTGCCAAACTTGTGGCCGGTATATTGAGACGAACTTATCACTTAAAATAAATGAACTTCGACAATGACTTCGGCAATCGAAGGAGAAGGTCTCCGAAGTCGAAGGGGTCAATTTAGAAACACTAACAATCTAATAGATCGCCATCGGTGTATAAACTAATGTGGTATAGAACCACTTAACCACCAATGAGGATCAGTGAGCGACCAGACTGACATGGAGCCTCAGTGTGAATCTAGCAGGAAATGCAATATAAGCCTCTCTATGGTCAGAGGCCGAGAATACGTCAGTAGAATAAGCAAGCCATGAGACAAGACTCCTTTGGAAACTTCATCGATAATCGAGTTTTGAGTGTCCGAACCACGATGCCTCATATCATGAAGATAAAGTGTTAGTCCTCAGTCTCTGACTTAGATAAAGCAAATGAATCAAATCTCTAAGAAACAACCAAATCATTAGGCCTACCAATAACCAATTTAAAGCGCAATCAAACCACCTAGCACTCGAGATAATCGCAAAGGAGTTTCTTAGAGTGTTTTGGTCTCAAAATTATTCAATTTGTCAGTGAAAAATTAATGTAATATTAAAATTTCCTGTTTTTATTTCGTTTTTTGTACCATTTTTCTACTATAGGAGACATTGTTTAACTTACGTATAATACATTCTTAACCAATTTTTTTAAAAGTACTTTCAAAGTTTTTTTTACATATTTGGGTAGTAGTTTTATTAAGGTTTTTATTAATTTACTTCCATGATGTGTAAGAAATGCACGGAAACTTGTTTCAAATAGAACTCTTAAAGTTTGCACTTCGATTCCGGCGAATAAGTTTTTAAAATTTTGCTTATTACACTTTGTCTTAAAACGAAAAAATGACATTAAAAATTAATTTTGGTTAATAAAAATTGTTTAAATAATATCAAAATTTAAAATGTCATGTGCATATGAAGTTGTAATAGGGGACGTTGAATCCAAAAATTGTACAGTCATTATTGAAAAAGATGAAAATAACTATTATACGCAATTGATAAAAAACGTTCAAATAATACAAAATGATATTAACAAAAAATTAACCAACACGCTAAAAGAATTGGGCTATGAAACTTTCAATAAAGATGGTAAAATTAACTATATAAATTTACTAATTATCATATTTTAGATGAAAATTTTCTGGAAATGGAAGATGAATAATACAATGTCATAAATAAAAATTTTATTTATTTTCAGTAGATTTTAATATGTTAATGTAAAAACCATTTCTTCGGGCTAAGTTTAGCGTTTTCAAAATTTTTTGTTCAGCACTAAATCCTTCTGCTGATTGCCTAATTAATTTGGCTCTATTTTGAAATCGTTGTTCAAGTTTTTTCTCTCTCATTGTTTCTCGATCTCTGTAAATGGTTGCATTTCTCTTTCGTTCTTTTTTTCTTTTATGTTTTTGCATTTTTTTCCGCCTGTTTTTTATATCAGTTTTGCATTCAATAGTTAATTCATCTTTTATATCATCGCATATAGTAAATTTTGAATTAAACCCATTTATTAAATCGTCAACGTTCGAGATTGTAGGCTGTACATTAAATTTTAAAGTTTCGTGAATAAAAATATTATATGAATCATTTGATTTGCTAATTTCATTATTAAAATTGTAATATCTCTTGATTAATGACCTGCCTATAAATAATGTGAATAATTAATTATTAGTAACATAACTAACTGTATTTAACAGAGAGACCAATAACATTTTTAAGCATTTAAACTATCAGAAATTTTAAACAAATTGAAATGTTGAAATATTTTTTAAGAATTGCAATCTATTTTATCACTTTGTTTTTTAATTAAAAGAAAATATAAATTTCTGTTAAGTAATTTAATTGTAGCAAAATAAAAATATTTTTTACAATTTAGGCCCATGATCATCTACCCGACAATTTCTTGCTCTTTAAATTAAATAAAGTATTCGTGGAAAAATTTACAAAATACAATTAAGAAGTGCACTTGATAAAGATTAAACCCCAATAACACGAAGATGGAATCTAATTTAGGCTAGTGCCATACCATCGCATGTTCAACAAGTGCAATCGCAATGGGCCCCAAATATTAAATATACTACAAAACTTCAATTAATTGAAAATTATTTACGGTCAACAATGTCACAGGAAAGACTGGATTAGCAATACTGTTGATTGAAAATGAAGCACCCAGGACAATTGATTAAAATGATATTATTGATAAATTTGCCACAACACAATCTAGAAGAATTGTTTTATAATTTTTTTGTATTGGTAATTTTAATTAAAAATTTATAATAAAGCACCACTCAAACATTCGTCTTACTATATATTTCGATAGTTTTCTTGTCATCATCAAGTAGGATATAGTAACTAAAGAAATTATAAATTTTTGAACAAATTTATTAAAGTAATTATATCAAAAAAATTTATTCAAATAATAAATTATTTTTTAAATTGTAGTAATTAGAAATAAAATTCTAAAATATTGATATTTAAAATTATCCAATTTAATTATTTAATTTAACTACAACAATATACAATGTTAGAGGCAATTAAATTCAAATCTTCTTCAAGCATTTATTTTTTATAACAACTTCAAAATTGTGTCGTTTACTAGCGAATTTAAACACCGAGGCGTGATAATTATTAATATTAATGTAACTACTTGTCATACATTTAATTGATTTAATTTAATATAATTTAATATAATATGATATAATTTAATATAGAATTTAAATATAAAAATTTAACAGAAATAATTATTTCTACAAACTGATCTCACTTCTACCATTTAACCATAATAATTTTATATAGGGGTTTACTAACTCCTTACATAAAATATACAAAAGACGATTTAAAAACATTTAAAACACAAGTATAAATAACGCTTCAGAGATTACATGTGTCCAATAATTACAAATTTTTTAATAAAATTTTAAAATCAGACAAATCTATTTTAGTCTTACATCCCTTAATGTTCTCACTAATGTTGGTCTATAATGTTCTCGAGCTTGAATACAGAAATGACGGGAAGTTTCTCTAATGTATGATGTATGTGGCATTACGCTCAGATCAGAACACAATCCAACCGGAGTTTTAGACTTATTAATAAAGATATTGCGTACCTTACATGAAATTTACACAATCCTATAGTTAAAATTACCTAACTGCTTGCTTATCTTCCTTTTATAATTTTAAAATCTTCTGAGTACGGCAATACTAACACAAATTTAGGCTCATCATCCATATACTAGCTATTTAATTTATTTAACTAAATTATAAAACTAACCTATACCAATAGAATCACACCTCGATTTTGAATAAATTTATCAACAGTCTCTTTTACTATAATAAATAAAGAAGATTTTGAATAACCATTTTTCATTAACAATCCAACCAATTTATTAACACTTTTACTGAATTCTCAAAAGTAGAAGACAAAGACCAAAGACGATAAATCAACTCCTTCGCCGTATTTCTCTTATACTTGAATTCACAAAAACCTTAGGGTGAAGTATAGAGACCAGTATCAGTTGTTTTTCTATAAATATCTGTTTCATAATGTTTCTCTTTGTGTTTTATTAACAGATCCAATAAAGCAGATGATGATTTTTTCTCTGTTTCACATGTGAATACAATGTTTTTATGTAGACTATTCATATAATGCAAAAACGAATCAACATGCCTCTGATTTTCAAAAATAAGAAAAATATCATCCACATACCGTTTATAAACGATGGATTTCATAAATTGGAAAAATGCAATTTTCTTTTCTAAGCTTTCCAAAAAAAATTGAAGCCATCGTTGATGCAAAAGAAGAACCCATGGCAACTCCATCTATTTGTTGATAGCATTCATTACTGAAAAGAAAATTGATTTTTGAAATAGAAAATTCAAGAAGTTCACAAAATTCCTTTCATTCAAAATATGATGGCCAGAGATGTTTTCATTCCATAACAAGCAACATAAATCAATAGGTTCAATCAATGGTACATTAGTAAACTGACTACAAACATCAAACGAAACCATAATTTCTCTATAATATTGTGTATTGTGAGAAACAAATTCCAAACTATCTTTACATTAAAACTATGATCGTAAATATGGTTTTAATAATCCATCCAAAAATTTGGCTATTTTATGCTAGGCAGTACCAACCATGAATAAAACCGATCTCATAGACACACCATCTTCGATATTTGGAAGACTATACATTTTTGTTGGTTCTGACCCCATTGGGCGAATAAATTTAAACAACTCTTCATCAATTTTCTTATTTTTATGTAATTTAATCAGTATCTATTTAAATGAATTCTCATCCTTAAAAGGAGGCAATATTTCATTCTTCCGAAAAATCTCTACTTTCACGAACAGAGAAGCATTTCAATTGAATAAAGCGTTTTTGTCTGCTCTATGTATTTATAAAGATTGAGAAAAACGATTCTTAACGATATAAATGGGAAGAAAGTCAGTGAATAATTAGACGAATATGAAAATCAAAAGGAGAGTCTATATGAAGAATTGGATTGAACATCTCTGCAGTATTAGATAAATACTTGCAAAAGATTGAGGAAAAGCATCAAATGATTGAGAAACTAATGGCAAAAAGGCGAATCAATCTTTTAAGGAAGAAAAGAAAAATGATTCTGTGCGTAAAAGAAAACTGGAAAGTTTTTAAAAGATTACAATACCTGTCTTTGAAGGTAAAATGAAAGAGTACGAACCGTGGAAAGCAGCTTGATGATGATGATGATGATTTTACCACTCAGTCATCGGATATATAAATTATTATTATTAATTTTAATATTGATTAAAAAATGGGTCACTAGTTGTCCTATATCCCCTATAATACTTTCTGCATTAATTCAACAAGAAATAAAAAATACATTTCTGAAAGATCACCAATATTTATTAAAGCTTAAACATTTTTGTTAAAATCTTTATATAGTGAAAAAATAGTCTTAAACTTAATAAATAAAAACTTAATTGAGTAAATTTTGAATTTAGGATTTTGTAAAATAGTTTTAATTAATTAAAATTTGAAATTTAATTTAATGTATAATTATTAACAATTATACTTTATTTCACTTTTAATTTTATAATTAATACATAATAACATTTTACACAGAATAACTTAACACTGGACAGAAAACTGTCAGAAACGTCAAAACAGGATCATATATCGGAAACTTACACAGTTGAATCAACCAAGAAGTTCGATAACATCAAAAAGAAAAGTGAAAAATCTCGAAAAGAAGACGGAAATCGAGACGAACATGACAACTCAAGTTTGACTGCTATTGGTAAATCCATTTGCGGCAGATGGGTAAAATTCAGACAATCAGTTGAGAATTAATTATTTGAATTTATTAAATGAATTTTGCTATAACTTAATTAAAATAAAGTCAATGCCTGTCGTAAATTGTATAAATTTAGCTTGGTGAAGGAGGATATAAAACCGTCTTTAAAGGATATGACAGTGAAAAAGGAAAAAATGTCGCGTGGTGTGAATTTAAAGTTAGTCTTTTAATTCTAATAATGAACATAAATTATACCCTCAAATTGTTAATTTTAAATATTAATGACAAACCTAAAGTGAAGAGAGGTAAAATAATGAACAACATTTAAATAATCAGATTCATTTTTCAAAGGAGTAATATCATTGTAATGACGAGGAATTTAAATTGTAAAATCTATTAATGACATTTTCTTCTGTAACTGAATCTAGGTCGTTTGGCCTCACGTTACTTCGATTTTAGAAACTTGATCAATTTAGTCGATTTCAGTGGCAACTTTTGATACTTAGTCAGACATATTGGAACATAATTTGAAAATGGAATAATAGTGATATTTTATTTAACTGATGTTTAATTTAAATTGTAAATATTTATAAAAATAAGTTTTTATAAAATAACGACCTGAACAATCATCGAAGTCTTATTCACAACTAAATTCTGGGTTAATGACCAATTTGAACTTGTTATAAAAAATTCTATTTAGAACTAAAGTCATGATAATTGAGTGTTTGTCATTTTATCTTGAGCAAACTCAGACTACAGTGAAATCTTTTGTTTATATCAGTATTATGGAAAAGTGAAAAAAAGCTTTAACAACAGAATTTGAACTTTTGCATTCCTTACGATTACATCCAAATATAAGTTTCTTTTTCTTGTATATCACTACATTTCTTTGATAAATTATTTAAATTAATCTTCATTTTAAAATCTTCAGTTACTGCTACTGATTTAGGTTCAATATTTTGAAATTTATATTCTCCTTATCAAACAAACCATTATATGACATTTTCCAGTTATAATCAGGCCCTAGGAGAGGCGGGCCAGAGGGGCCAATGGCCCTGGGCCCCAAATCTTCAAAATTTTATTTGAAGAAATTTTTTTGGAAACAAAAATTAATTTTTAAAAATTCAACAATTTGAAAATGGACTAATGATATAACTTCTTTGCTCTTATATATCAATCTAACGTGTTTTTAAATAAATCAGATTGATCTAAGATTAGGAATTCGTCATTTAAAATTGCTTGATCGTTATTAAAATCCACGAATAAGAGATTTTTAAAAATATTTTTAAAAATATCCGTTTATTAATGATATGATATTGGGGCCCCTAATTTAAACCCAACTAGCGTGGAATTCGAAAGAATATTTTAAATTTTATTAAAATTTCTCTACTATAAAAAATGAAATGAAACGGCTTGAAATATTTCAAAAATTTCTCATTGAAGTTTTAAATTTAAAATTGTCGGTGTTAAACTGAATTAAAGTTTGTTTATATTTTTTGTCCTTCTATTTGATAAAAATTAATTTCAATAAATTTTAATACTAAAAGAAGTGAACAAAAGGTAATAAATTTTTTTTCCGATTGAAATATATCCCTTAATTTAATCAATATTTAATTTAGATGAAAAGACACAAGAGTGGAGCAGAAAACGAAAAGAAGCTATCGATACATCAGCGAAAATCACCTCATTTTTGAAGAGAGCAAGCCAAAACAATGATGAAGATTCTTTTGAATCATTAAACGCATCAGTCAATGGCGATTCATTTGATACATTCGTTCAAGAACATGAAGATTTAACAGTTGCAGAAGAAAAAAAATGGAATACGTTGAGTGATTTAGATAATGATCATTATTTAGTTTCAAAAGTCGTTTTCGATATCGCTCTTCTTCAGTCAAACGATCCAAATAAAATAAAAACATTCTTGAATGCTGAGCGCATAATTCCTCAATCACTTCGAATCGACATCGAAAACAAAAAATTTCCAGTTCATATCTTTAATAAAACGCTTCAGAATGGAGAAAAGGCATCTCGGGATTGGATTTATTATAGTGAGTCGGACAAAATCTATTTACTGTGCTTGCTGCTTATTTGCAAATGAATTATCAAGTAATTTCACAAAAAGTTGGAGCCGTGATAAAGGTTGGCGAAAATTAAAAGACAAAGTTCCTGCACATGAAAATTCAAATTCTCATTTAAAGAATTATGTCAATTGGAAGAATGCTGTAGCTGCTGAGAAGAATGAAACACAAGTGGAATCATTGTCGATGAGAAATATTCACGATGAAACAGAAAAATGGAAGAAAATATTGACACGCATACTGGATGTTATTTTATTTCTTGCTGAACTTGGACTTGCGTTTTTTGGAGATTCGTTTAAACTTGGAGATTCGTCAAATGGAAATATTTTAGGAATAATCGAGCTATTAAGCAAGTATGATGTGATTCTTAACGAACATTTGACTAAAGTTAAAAATGCTCAAAAGGAAGGAAAGAGACTTCAAGTTCATTATCTTTCTAATGATATACAAAGTGAGTTTATACAAATATGCGGAGATATGGCTGAGAAAAAAATTCTATCGGGAATAAGAAATGCAAAATACTATTCCATAATTGCTGACAGCACTCCAGACAGCTCCCACAGTGAACAGTTTTCGATAGTCATACGTTATGTTGACCTGCAGTCAAATTCATTGACCCAAGAAAGATTTATTTGTTTTGACGAGTTTTACGGAAAACTGGAAAACAAATTGCCATCAATATCCAGAAACTTCTTGAGGAACGAGGTTTGATTATGAAAAATTGTGTGGCTGGAAGTTTTGACAACGCAAGTTCAATGTCAGGAATAAATATTGGCGTTCAAGTTTGGCTTAAAGAGGCAAATCCTGAATTTATGTTCTCTCCTTGTGGCAATCATACACTTAATTTGGTAGGAAATGATGCAACATTATGCTGTACTGAATCAAACGACTATTTCGTGAAATTTCAAACGCTCTTCAATTTTTTCTCTTCATTTACATCTCGCTGGGCTATATTAAAGAAGCACTGCAACAAGTCGCTTACGAATGTATCAAAAACCAGATGGTATGCTCGTTTTAATGCCGCAAAACCAATCGTGTCTCTTTGAATCTGATAAATTTGGCCCTTAAAGAAGTTGATTCGAATCTAAATCAATCTGCAGAATACAAATATACATGCAAGCCGATTTTAAAATTCACATCTCGATATGAAACGGTGGTCATGAATTCTATTTGGCGCCCTATACTGACAGCAGTACAGAACACAAATTTATTGTTAGAAGCAAGAGATGCAACTTTGGACGTCGAGACCGAGAATATAGATGCACTAATTAATTCAATAAAATTAATGCGATGGGAAAAAGTGATGAGTGATAGTAAGGAATATGCTGAAAAATTCTCCATTCACGCATCATTTGAAATTAAAAGAAAGTTTATTGATGAAGCAGCTGTTGAGTTACATTATCAACAAATATTCAATAAGATCATTTCAGTTTTACAAAAATCATTACAAACTCGCTTTTCAAGAATGATTGAAATTTGTGATAATTTTAAATTCCTGTGGACCTTCAATAGCATTGATGAAGACATATTGCAAAATCAGTGCGACAAGATTAAAATTAAATTTTCGGATGACATTTCAACAGACCTGTATGATGAAATGATATTTTTTTAAAGCATTTACGCAACCAACTTAAAATCATCAAAGCCAAAAGAAGTGCTTAAATCTATTATTGAAATGAATTTGGAGTCAATTTTTCCAAATCTTGTAGTTGTATTAAGAATATTTTTGACAATCCCGGTTTCTGTAGCGAGTCTGAACGTACGTTTTCAGCTCAAAAACGTATAAAGAATTTCTTGAGATCTACAATGGCACAAGAGCGGCTAAATGGATTAGCAATGCTGCATATTAATAACGATATTGCAAGAAACCTAAATTTTAGTTAAATAATTGATAAATTTGCAATTTCAAAAGCCCGTAAATCATTAATATAATAAAATTTGTTTTATATTGTGTTGTCACTAACTATATATATTTTTTAATTATTAAAAAGGGGTCCCAAAAAAAATTTGGCCCCGGGCCCCGCACTCTCTCTCCTAGGCCCTGGTTATAATAGAAATGTTTGTATATTTTCCACTACGATTCATATACTGTCGAGGTTTCCTCGTTCAACTAAAATTACAATTTTAATATAAAAGGTAAAAAATCTTAAATTGTTGAATCATCTGGCCAATTTCAAAAGCATTTTAGTGGATTTATGGAAATACAATAATAATTTTTTTGAACATAATGTTATTATACTGAAAATTATTTATCTGGATTGAAAAAATATAATATCTAAACCAGTGCCTCTTAAACTTTTTCATACACGACACCATTTATGATTGTAAACCCTTTTTGTGACCCCTTATAATTTAAAATAAAGATATAAATTTTTTGTGAAGATTTATTAATTAAGAAATAATATAAATACATATGAAAAAATTGACGTTTCAGAGTTGGTCACTACAGACAAATTTCCATTTGCCCAATGAGTAGGAAAACATACGACAATTATGAAGTTTTATGTATTTGGATATTTTATATAAATATTTCGCTAGGCAGCCCCAAATGGGGTCTTGACCCATAGTTTAAGAAGCCCTGATCTAAACCAGGTTTTCGAACCCAAACCGAACCCGAACCTTGAACACGCTCTGGTTCAACATTTTTCTTAAATATTGTGGATCCGAACCTGAATCCAACCAAAAATTCGGTTCATGTTCAATTTTTAATAGCCATTATTATCTATATAGATCAGGGCTTCTTAAATTTTTTTCATTTACGACCCCATTTATGATTGCGAGTTTCCTAGCGACCCCATCTAAATATAACAGAAAGATAAATAAGTATTTTTTGATGATTTATTTATTATATAACAATACACATGAAAAAATATAGTTTTAGAATTCGTTTTGAAACATACAAAAATTTAAAATTAAATTTAATGAGATGGATGTGCCTGTTTTTTATTGCATAACAAATTAAATCTTGGTGGAATGTTTGACACTGCTGGACGTAAGACCTCTTCAACATTTTTTAGCGATGAACGATATTGGAATTTAATGTGTTAAAGCTGAGAAAGTAACTTCACATAAATATGTGGTGTTGAATGGCAGAAGCACATTTAACGCCATATCAGCGATTGTGGGAAATTCAGTTCTAGTTCCGATCCAGAATTCAGTCAAGGGCTTTTTTTGGAAAATGTAGTTTTAGGTTTGAGTCACTCGAAAGCTCAGCAAATTCCTCTTGTGCTTTAAGTGGCAGGTGATCAATCTCACTCAAGTCAGTCCAAAACGGTTTTTGAATCCAAGCTACCTTTTTGAAATCAATATTTAATATAAAATATGTGCGGAACTGTGTTTCTAGCGTTTTTAATTGATCTAAAATAATTATTGCGATAATAGTTTTACAATGATTTTTCTCGATTATAAAATTGTCGAGACTGGAAAACATTTCGAACGAATTCTTTTCTACCCTACTTTTCCAAATGTTGATCTTTTTAATAAAACTTTCAATTTTATCATTAGAAGTAAATATATCGCAATTTTTTCCTTGAAGAGACAAGTTGAGATCGTTTAATTTCTCAAAGATATCTGACAAATAACACAACTTAGATAGCCATAAGTCATTTTGAAAAAAGCAGCAAATTCACATTTTCGTTCGGTTAAAAATATTTCGATTTCATCCTTTAATAACAATAATCTTCTTAAACTTTGACCTCTTGACAACCATCTTACTTCTGCATATAATAATAAAGTTGTGTAGTTGGAATCCGTATCCTTGCAGAGATTTGAAAATAAGCGACTGTTAAGGGCATGGCTCTTAATAAAATTTATAATCTTTACAGCATTCTGAAGCGCAATTCTGGTGCTAATTATTTTGATGCAAGGGCCTCTCTGTGAATAAGACAGTAAGTAAAAGTTATATTATCATAAGGAGCAGCTTGAAAAAATGATTTAAAACCAATATTTTTGCCCGTCATCGCTCTTGCACCATTCTGTGCATATTCCACAGCAATTTTTCCATTCTAAACCTTCAGCTTTTAAAAATTCGTCAACTTTACAATATATGTCTTTCCCTGTAGTATGGTCTTTCATAGGACGAGAAAATAACAATTCTTCCTCCACGTTTTCTTTATAAACGTACTTGACATATACTAACAACTGAGCCAATTTAGTAATATCGGTTGTTTCGTCCAACTGAATTGAAAATTTGGGCTTTCTTTAATTCTTGCAATAAGTTGCACTAATTGGTCCTTGTTAATATCAGAAATTCTATTCGCGACAGTGTCGTTCGACAAAGGAATTTTTCGAATATTTACTTCCATGTAGTATTTCTACCATTTTAATAGCAGCAGGTAATATAAGATCTTCTCCAATGGTGAACGGCCTTTTCTTTTTAGCAATACAGTATGAAACTTCATATGACGCTAATAAATATTTTTCATTAACGGTCATAAATTTTTGAAAGGATTTTTTTTCTTTATTTAAAGATTTATACAATCTTTCAAAATATTCTTTTGGTTTATTGACATACGAAACATGCTTTGATTCAAGATGTCTTTTTAATTTTGATGGTTTCATACTCTCCTCAGCCGATAATTCATTGCAGATCAAACAAAGAGGTTGTTCATTACCATTACAAATTTGAAATGTAAAGCCAAATTGAAGAAAAGACTCATCATATTTTCTTTTTCGCACATTAAATGGCTGTTTTTCAATACTTTGTCCTGCCTGAGGAGAGTTTGTAGCATTATCATCTGCGTCATTATCATTCTTATTTAAGTTCAGCCATTTATCCATGGCCAAAAATTATTTTGATTCTAAAATCCAATAAATATATAAAAATAACATATTGCATATAATAACTGTCATCAAAAAATGTCATTAAATTTAATAACACATAAAATTTCACAAATATTACTTTTAAATGAAGTTCAATAAAATTAATATAATTTTAATAAATAAACAAAAGTAGTACATTAATTTATACTATAAATTTTATACTATTCTGATATATTATAAATTAATCGAAAAGTAATTTTCGAAAACAAAATATTTTTAGAGTTAAAAAACATTAGATAGTCATTAATTTAAAAAAAAAATCGTGTATTTAAATATTTGGCATTAAAAATCTCTCGCGACCCCATTTGGGGTCGCGACCCATAGTTTAAGAAGGCCTGATATAGATAATAAATAGAGATTGTGTAAAATTGTTATTAAGGATTTGTCATACTCATAATTTTATAAAATTATAATATAAATAAGTCATTCATAACTATTTATGTGAATGGTATTTGTAAAATTTTGAATGAATTCGAAGTTTATGAAGCCTATCCTAGAATTTCTAAAGAAAAAATTTTTTAGAATTCTGGGAACAAAAAAAAAATTCATACACCTCTATTGTTTGAAGCTGCTCAAGTTATATTAGATGTTCCGGCAACTTAAGTCAGTGTTGAGAGGGATTTTTCTGCACTGAACTTTGTTTTAGCTCCACAAAGAGTACATCTCTCTGCAGAATCTTTAAAAAATATTCTCTTGTACGTTTGAATGAAAATATTTTATCAAATAAATAAAAAAAACATTTTTAACAATATTTTTATTTTAAAAAATTATTTTTTCTGAGAAAAAAATTGAACCCAAACCTGCACCTGCACCCGAACCGAACCTACTAAATTTTAATGTATTGAACCCGAACCCGAACCAAAAATTTACAGGGTTCGAAACTCTGCTCTAAACAATAATTCGTAATTTTCGACGCGTTATAGCTAGAAATAATAACAATTGGAAATATATTTCAATTTTAAACCAATTACAATTTTATAGTCACAACGCTACACACAAAATTCACCTCCCACATGAGCATATATTGTGCATGTTAGGTTTGACTGATATGTAAATGACAGACAACTGTCATTTGTCAAACACATTCTCGCGCATTCTACTTTCGACCTAACCGGAAATATCCCAATATTGCCTAAGCTATCATAAAGTGACAATTTTCCGAAATAATTAACTGAAGAAGTTCATTGTCATAAATACTCGATCATAAATTCTTACATTTCATAGACATTTTTTTACTGAATGGATAGCCATACACCTCCAGCTCACAGAGATTTATTGCATCATCGTCGAAGATCTTCGATATAGCCAACGTCTTTGCGTACTGAATTAGTAAATAAGTATGAAATTTATATATCGTTTACCAATCTCTTTAAATTCAGAGTCGTAATAATTTCACCCGGTGCAGGAGGCCCTGCGTAATATGAAACGTTAAAGAAATCATTAGCATTGTTTATGAGTGACGTTGCACTCTTATAACTGATATAAAATGATAGGCCACTCGTTCTATTTGCTAATGAAAGGTAAAATAGTTCCCCATTGACAATGAAATAACTCACTGCAGCAGTCAGTCCGACTGTAAATGACTACCTTCGTAATGACGGATAAGGAATCGAAAATAACAAGCCACCACTTTACAGAGTTTCCAAACTGACTATGATAGCACAAATCTGAAATATATTTTCATTTATTTCCCATTTTGAATTCCTTACCATTGTATATATTTCCGCCATTATTTCCGTCGACTGCCTTACTGCTATCCCAATTAGATGATTGATAAATATTTGCTGCGTATGTCACTCTACCTCTCGAAAGTAGAAAATCTAGAAAAATTCAAATTGTAATCTAAAATATAATAGCAAAATATTTCATTACCTTCAGCCAGAATGATAGGCCAAACAAAAATTAAAACAATTATTTGCTTTGAAACAACATTTTGCATATTGAAAACTAGCAAACAACATAAATAACAACAATTTATTGACATGGTCCACCAATGGCTATCACAGCCAAAAACATCCGTTGACGTATGAAAAAGTTGTAAAATGTTACTGGTAGAATCGTGAAAATTTTATATTTTTCAAAACAAACAACTTACCANTGTTGACCAGAAAAGATAGTGTATTGGATGAAAATAATAGCAAAATATTTCATTACCTTCAGCCAGAATGATAGGCCAAACAAAAATTAAAACAATTATTTGCTTTGAAACAACATTTTGCATATTGAAAACTAGCAAACAACATAAATAACAACAATTTATTGACATGGTCCACCAATGGCTATCACAGCCAAAAACATCCGTTGACGTATGAAAAAGTTGTAAAATGTTACTGGTAGAATCGTGAAAATTTTATATTTTTCAAAACAAACAACTTACCAAATTCCGTAGTTTATTAATTGGTTTAAATGTTGCATGAAATGAAATCATTAAAATATATTACTGATGAGAAATAGAGCAATTAAAATTTCAATTTAAATTGATGAAAGAATATTTTTGTCATAAATTTGTTCAATGTTTTGGACAGTATGAATAAATTCTGTGTTAAGGGTTCAGGGTAGGTTGCACCATCCTCCTATTTAACAGGACAGTGCAAATGACTGGTAAATGTGAGCAACTTTCCAATAAAAAAGACAATTGTAATAGTTGAGTATTAAGTACTGTAACTAAATAATTAAATAAGAAAAGTTGAAAATTGAATTTAATTTAAAATTTTTAGAATGTTTATTAAAAATTGACTTTTATAATTTACGATTTCATTTATTTTTATTTATCATTGAAATTGATAATAAATGGAAATATCGACCTATAATCGAAACCTAAATTAAGATAAATGAAATAATAAATGAAGACAGGTCAAAGGCAATAAGAAAAAGATAAATAATGCTTTTTAAATTTGGTATTTTGTTAGATTTAAGTTTTCCAGAGTTTTTCTCAAACCTTTTTGTTTATATTTTCATGCATTCTCGTGTTAATAATAGGGAATACAGAGAATGTTGTGAATACAAGGATGTTGGGTGTTAAATAATTCAAAGTGTGGCATATTCTAAAATCTATTTTATGACATTACAGTTCATGTATTTATCTCTTTAGGATCGAAGACTTATGTAATAATGAACATGAAATATGAGACATGTTTCAGTATCATGATTTTGGAATAAAATGATAATTATTTTTAGTATAGATTGACGACTTTGATAATTGTAATGAATTTATACTGAAATTTTGAATATTTTGAGCAATCAGTCAATCAATTTGAGTATATATGTATTACTTTAAAAAAAATTAAAATTAATTTATTTCAATTCTAAATCAATTAATTATCTACTAGATCTTATTTCAAAATTCTTATTAATTTATTATCTCAGTTGATTCATAAGAGCTTGAATGATTAGTATATTTTTTATTTACTGGATTATTAATGACTAGAATTTAATGTTCTTTCTTGTCCATTGATTACGTTTTGATATTTATTTATTATGTTTTGAATAATTTAAATTTTTACAATTATTTAATCAATTTTTACCAAGTTATTGATGCCTTGAGTTCAAATTATTTTTCATCCAATTTTTCAAGTGAAGAGGATTTTTTTTAAAGATCTATTTGTTAGTACATAATTGTTGGTATTTGTTAATAATGTACTTGGTTGTTAGTACTTGCTATCTGGTTGATAGAGTTTAGTTGTAGATGTTGACCAGAAGAGATAGTGTATTGGATGAAGAATATTTTGCATTTAATTGCTATTATTTTTGTGTTGCTAGTTGATTTTTAGTACTTGGTTTCTAATTGTAAGTACTTGGCTCATAGTGCTTGGTATCTTGTTGTAAGTACTTGGTATCTAGTTTGTTACTTGTTGTCGTTAGCTAGTGAGGATACATTGTTGGTATCTTGTACTTGGTAATTGGTACGGTGTTGTTAACTGATTGTTGTTATTAGTTGTAGGTTGATATTTGTTAATTTCTCAATGGGTTTTGATTGTGGTTGTTAGTATTTAGTTAATGGGTAGATGGGGGTTGAGCGTGACTGATACCCTTACGATCAATACCTTTACAACCAGTACCATTACGACCAATACCCTTACGATCAGTACCCTTATGATCAGTACCCATAGAGGGTAAAAACATCTTGTCGGATAAACTCAAATTATATATAATAAAACGAATCAACGAATTAGAATTAGAATTCTATAGTCTTTCATTGTAATTTAAATTATCCTCAATTCCACGTGGTGTTTAAAAGTGGTTGACAATTATTCATTTTTTGATGAAAATCGTCATTTTTGTTAAATTTAGACACTTAGAAAATGTTTTTCTACTGATACTAATTAAAAATATTTTTGAAGACTAATAAAAAAAATTAATATATTTAAAAAGCATTTGATAAAATATAATGAAGAATATTTAGTTGATTGTAAGTTGTTAGTTGCAAGTATCTAATTGTCAGCTGTTTGTTAGAAGTACATAGTTGTAAGTAGTTTTTTAGATTTTGACAAGCATATAAGAAAAATTTTACTTGCTGAATTAAGAAGAGCTTATTATAAGCAAATACTTGATGAATAAATTTTATGTGTATGTATGTGGTTGTTAGTACTTGTTTGTTTTTACTTGGTTCTTGGTAGGTGGTTGTAAGTACTTGGTATCTAGCTGTAAATACCTGGTAGTTGTTCGTATTGATTGTTGAATTATTATTATTATTATTATTATTATTATTATTATTATTATTACTATTATTATTATTATATTATTATTATATTATTATTACTATTATTATTATCATTGAAATTCACATCTAAATTTATCTTTAAAAATTATTTCATTAAAATTTTCATTTAAAATTGACTTAAAAAATTATTCCATAAAAATTTAATTTAAAAAATTACATTTCTCAAAAAGAAATTTATGGTTATTCAATCCTTTGTTAATAATTTAAAAAACTTACTTTAATTTACTTATTTAAAAATTATTACTTTAATTTAATTTAAAATTTTTAACTTTAATTTACCTATTTATCCTTGTTTTACTTAACAACTAAATATAATCATTATTTACATATTTAATCAATAATTTCATATAAATTGACAAAGATTTGCATCTAAAATTGACTTTGAAAATTATTTCATTAAAATTTCCATTAAAAATTATCTTAAAAAATTATTCCATTAAAATATCCATTAAAAAATTTCATTTCTCAAAAAATGTTGGTGGTTATTCAATCTTTTGAAAATAAATTTAAAAATCTTACTTTAATTTATTTATTACATTACTTTAATTTAATTATTTAAAAATTATTACTTCAATTTAAAATTTTTGACCATTGATTATTTAATTAAAAAATTTGAACATTAATTTACTTTAATTTTAAAATCTGGACCTTAATTTACGTATTTATCCTTAATTTATCCTTGTATTACTTAATTTAACATTTTACACCATAATTTACTTAACAACCAAATATAACCCTTATTTTCATATTTAACCAATAATTTCACAAAGATTTGCATCTAAAATTATCATTAAAAAATATTTCATAAAAATTTTCATTTAAAATTTTCAATTCTCAAACACCGACTATTATTCTAACTTTTTGTTAATAAATTTAAAAATCTTACTTTAATTTACTTTTATTTTTAAATTTTTACTTTAATTTACTTAATTTAAAAGTATTACTTTAACTTTAAAATTTTAGACAATTGATTACTTAATTTTAAAAATTAGACATTAATTTACCTATTTATCTTAATTAACTTAGCCATAATTAACTTTAATTCATTTTTCAGACCCTTAATTTACTTTAATTTTAAATTTTGAACCTTAAATTACTTATTTGAACCCATAAATTACTTTAATTAAAAAATTAGAACCATAATTTTCTTTATTTCAAAAATTTAACCCATAATTTACTGTAATTCAATTTTTAAACCCATAATTTACCTATTTACCACGCTTTTTTAGTGTAGACCCTTTTTTGTATTGAAAATCCCAGGACCACCGAGACACCCTCACTATAGTCAGAGAAATCTTGGCCTTTTTTTCTATAGGCCCTTTATTTGTATTGAAAATAATATGTGTAACCCCACTGCAACAATTACGTAATCAAAAAAGCAAAAAAAAACGAGTTGCAGAAAAAAAGTTGCCTACATATTGTACCTATCTTATTTATTCCAGAGCTGTGAAGCAATTAGATCCAGCGTGTGGTTCTTTTACTGAGGACGGTTTGAATAACAACCGATATCTTTGTTTATTTTTTGGGTTACATATTATTTTAAATAATTGTGCATAATCAAATACATTTTGAAAACAAGTTAACGTGTTATCTTATTTAATCTCTATCATTAATCTATACCTACACGCTATTTATCTTTTGAAGTCAGATAAATCAGAAACTGTGTTAGATATCTTTGTCCACAAGATCAATTCTAACAGCTCAAAATTTTCAATCATTATAGTGTGTTACAAATTTGGTGTTTAGTGAAGAAAATAATTTACAACAAAATCAGTAAATTTTATCTTCATTATACAGAATAAACAAACTATATCCTTTTTAATACGTTCTCCGTTTGATAAATCCAACTCGTCCGCAGGATATTAAAAGTTATTTGAAATATCAATGGGAATTTTTTCAACAATGATTTGTTTAATTTGGTTTGACAAAACATTCGGCCAATTGGCAGGATCAAAATCAATCTCCGTATCTGCTTGAACTCGGGCTTCCGTCTCCTTGCGTGATGGTAATATTGTTGCTGGTGATTGGTTTTCAATATTGATTTGAGGAACAGTAAAATTAACTGTTATTGGATCATCAGGTAACATTGGAATATTGGAACAACTTTCTTGGTTTTTTATGACTTCAAGAAAATTTTCTAGTTGATATTCATCTGCTTTCTTTACTCACTTATTTTTGTAGAAAGCTCTAGATTATCTCTTTCTTTTTTATCTGACATTCTAACAATAACAAAAAATAAACATTTAAATATTTAGGAATGTTTTTCCTTAAGATATCAAAAGCTAGATTATATAGTGATACTCATCGACTCGCAACTACGTTTTTGAACATGTAATTTTTTTAATCTTTGTAAATAATCACACTTCTCCTTTTAGGAAGATCAAATATAAAGATATGGAACAGATTTAATATTACATTTAATCATTTTATCAACATTATTAATAATTATATATAGAATATAGGATAAAAATACAACAAGTTTCATAAATGCACCGATTATTTTCAGTATGTAATATATTAATTCGTAAGTTTTATTTAAAATATACTATCTAAATATTTTTATTGAAAACGAATTCTAAAAATAATATTAATGTTTTGTCATATCAAAAATACCACTAGGAACAGTAATATTGTTATGAAATGTATCCTGCTCCGCCTGGCGTAACGTATCCACTTATAATAAATATTATTATTAAAAACACTCGAACATCCCATACAACAGGTCATTATCGGGATAAAACGAAAAGAATACTATATAGATTTTAAATTGTTTATTTTCACAAAATTATATAAATTCTTAAAAATAATAAAAAAAAATATTTTAAAAACTTATTTTGTTAAAAAATAAATCTTAATTTTAAACATTCATTCACAAAATTTTAAATTTAAACAAACATTTTTTATTAAATATAATAACTTCTTACATAACATTATTTTACATTCATATCGTTTGAATATTAGTTTTCTATATAACACTTCAAATATCACAATTCAAACACAAGCACATAATTCTTTTCATTGACAATACTTTTTTAATTCATTGTGGTGCTCATTAATATTAAACAAATCCTTCAGTCCGACAGTGATAAAGAACTTCAGTAAATATATGACGGGTAGTTAAATAAGAAAAAAAATATAATTAAAATCTTTAAACTTCACATTTTATTTGTTATTTAAAATTTCGTTAATATAGTCATTTATATTATTTTTAATTTAACAAAAATTATCATAAGTGCTTATGTCGAAAAATGTAAAATTTATTATTATTATTAATAACTCTGAAAATTTTGATTCCGTTTTTGATTAAATTAAAAATTTAGCCTCATCATGTTGATACAAAAGAAAAGCAAGTCAATATAATGAAAGAAATAGAAATTATGGTAAAAATGGATCACCCTAATATCGTTATATGCTATGACGTATTTGATGAATACATTGACCTCCGTAATCCCAATAACCCTATTAATATAAAATCCATTATTTTAATACAAGAACTTCTCGGAGAAGGTACATTGAAGAGGTAATAAATTACTCAGAAAACATTTATAGAATAATATTTTTAAATACTTTTTAAAAAGATTTAAAATACAAATTACATTTTTTTATATAATAAAAAATTATTAAGAATTTTTAACCCTTAAACTTTTTTAATAATAATTAAATATTGTTTGATTTATATTATATTTAATTTAAATGATAATTTAAACGTTTTGCTGCGAATAATATATTAAATGGAAAAATTTTCGACAATAAGATAGGCCTTTTTAATTTCCTGGAATTTAGCTTCTTGTATTTTTGAAAATGCTCTTTGATCTTCTCTTCTATTTCCTTTCTTTACTTCTTATTGTTGAAAAATAAAAATAAACTTTTTTTCTGATGAATTTAAAATTTAAAATTTTTTTAAATTAAATATCCTTTAAAATTCAAAATTAAACATTAAGAAAAACTTTAAAATTTTTTAAAGCTTCTATAATTAGCTCATAGAAACCTATTTTAATAAGTAATCTGAAAATATTTATAAAATATAGTTTCCAATAACTATATATATATATAACCGATTTAAATATTTTAAAAAATGTTTCTATTTTGATTTTAAATCCTAATGATCTTTTAAAAGTATATTTTATCTATCTTTCTATATTCTTTTAAATTATATTTTAATTTTTAATTTAATTTTTTAAAAGCTATTCTCAAGGTCCAAAACAACAAATCAAACTGATTGTTTCATGGATCTCTTCTTCAGTGTTCATTGTTGGCCGTCTGTTTATGATGAGAATTGTTTCCTTAAATCTGACATTTTTTGGATGTTTCCATTGGCTAAAATTTTGATTGACATATTTTTTCTTTCCTTCCTTGGCTGACAGTGTTGGAGATGTTTGTATACCGAGGATTTTTCACCAGGATCTAGATGTACTTTAACTCTTTGGTGCAAGGTCTTCCAATGTACTTCCACCTGATGCAATAGACAATGTTTTTTCGTAACCACATATACATTGGTGATATATATGTACAAAGATGAACAAGCCATATTAAAATCTCTTAAAAGGAAACCACACTGTTACTTACCAAGTGACAACGGGGGATTTTATAGAGAAAAATTGTTCAAACGTGTACAATTATGAATTATATTAATACCCCAAATAACACGGCAGATGTTCTTATTATAAAGCAGTAGTGTTGAATTTTGTTATAATTGTTAGTTTTTATTGAAATTTATATTTTTATTAATTTTTCAAAATAAAAACTTGTTGATGTATGGCTATCTCATAATTTTGTTGTCTAGACTAAATATTAAAAGAAGTTAAATTTATGTAAAATGATATTTATTACAATTTCTAATGCATAATAGTTTCGAGCATATTTGGCTCATCAATACCACATAAGAAACTCTATCCCACACTTACAAACTAGGCTTATGAAAAATCCATTTCATCTCCTTGTTACCAAATGATTGTAAACACAATTAAAGTTTGAAATGTTATCCGATTGCGGTAAGTGATTAAATAGAATAAAATGGTATTTTGTTTTTCGGATGACTAATTGAATAACACTTAAAGACTCAGTGATAAATATATAATATAATAACATGGAATTTAAAATCATCATATTTACATATACCGACCTCGTCAATTCCCCTCCCCATATTCCCTTGTCCTGGATTGTTCAAACTAATTTATGGTCACCTTATTCTAACATAATTTGAAACAAATTTACTAAATATAAAAACATTGAAATTTTAGGCTTTATAAAAAATTGTAATTGAATAAATATTTTATAAAATTGAGATACTAAATGTATTTATATCTTTAAGTGTTATTAAGAAAAACTTTATCAACGGTGAATTAATTTTGGAATTCTCTTTAATTTTGTATTGGTTCCATCAAATAATTGATGCGTTGGCATACATGCACGAAAAATTAAATCCGCCAATCATTCATCGAGATTTAAAAGCCGATAATTGTTTTTTAGAGAGTAAAAGCTCTGATAAATATTTAAACGTTAAAGTTGGAGATTTTGGATTAGCAACTCAAGTTAGTAACAAGGAAAGGAACACGATGCTAGGTTGTTTTATCAGATATAATTACAGGAGTTTGTTTATTTAATTGACACATTTCTAGGAACGGTTGGATTTATGGCACCAGAAGTATATGATGAAAAATACGATATAAAAGTGGATATATATGCATTTGGTATGCTAATGTTAGAAGTACTTACAAATAGAACACCTTATGATGATTGTGAGACAGTCATGCAAGTTGCTAAGCATACGATGAGTGGAAGGTTACCTGATATATTTGCTCTGGTATCAGATCCTTGGACCAGAGAAATGATCAGTTGTTGCATTCATCCATTGCCAATATATAGACCGACTGCCATGGAATTGTTATACCATCCTTTATTTATAGTAAATTTTATTGTTAAGCTTTTTGTAACAACAATGATCATTTTCTTAAATAAATTCATTATATAAAATAATATTGACAAAATATCTTTTCATTTATGGATAATCTAGTATATAAAATGTTAAGTGACGAAGCATAAAAATAAATGTATTTGAATTATTAGAGAGTAAATAAAATAAAAGTTCAAGAAATAAAATTTTGTATTGTTTTGTTTAAAATTTCATTTAAAAAATTCACCATTTGAAAGTAATATAAATAAATATAAAGTATTTCGAAACTTTCAAGTCAAATATTATTTCCCATCCAAATATGTGATTTTGTATAAGAATGAATTAATTTTAAGTATAATAAAAGAAATATTTTTAATTTGAATGAATTTGTTGATACTAAGGTTTTCACTAATCATATTATTATTATTAATTATTATTATGGTATTTAAAATTTTTAATTAATCCACTGTATTTATGGTTTTGTGTTAACTTAATACCTATAAATTATTTTTGAATTAAGAATTAGTTATTATATATATTTTTGAAATTTAGCCATCATACAAATATAAATCAGTAGGTCATTTTCATTTTTCTGTATTTTAATTAAAGTTTGGTTCCAGTAGTTTATGGAAATGTTATTTTTTTGTCTTTAATTATTCTTTCCATAGTATAAAACGAAATTTTTAATGTTTAATTAGTGAACTTAAATTATTGTTAAATCTGAAGAAGACAACACAAAACAACAATATTTATTTATTTTTAACAATCTGCTTTTTTAAAATTCTCTAATTTAAACACAGGATAATTTCGAAAATTAGTTTTTAAATATTTAAACCTTAAAATATTTTAAAAGTACTTTTAATTATTAAAAGTTTATAACTCTCCCCTCTTTAAGATTCGTACCATTTCTTTAGCCATTCAAAATTTCTCTGTTTAATAATATTTCCAGTATGGAGTTATCATTCAAATTTTGTGGTTCTTTTCTTTTAAAAATCTCACGAAATGTATGATCTTCTTTGCCACAGATCAGACATTCATTTCTAAAGGGACATTTACATCTTCTGCTCTTTTTCTCTGCAACAAAACATTGTGCGGAAGTGAAAATTTGGAGGTAGACCATGACTTTCATTGTACAATATTTTTGCAACATGTTTTACTGATACTATCGATTATCTCCTTTGAAAAAGTATATCCGGTTTTATTTCTATCTCTGTATTTTATTTTTGTCCTGGAAAATTCTCTTTTGGTCTTCTAAAAATACTGATGGTTTCTTATATGGTTTCTTGAACATGATCCTTATTTTCTCTTTTATAGTTAATAAAATATTAATATTTTTTACTTCTTTTATTCATACTTTCTTTTCAAAAAAAATTTTTAATGTAATATGACACTAATATTAAACTATTTAGAAAAATATATTGCCAGTAGAAATAACTCCAAATTCAGATAAATGTACAGACCGGGAAACAATTATTAAGGATTTTATAGAAAATATTGTGATTGACAATACATTTTTTCACACAAAGTTTAATCTCAGAATGGAATTTCGTAATAAAAGAATCCAAAGATCATTTGGTCTTGATGAGAGCGAAAGTTTAGAATTCGATTTAGATGTTTTCAAAGAGGAAGATGTACCAGAGCTCATCTCAAATCTCGTGAGATCTTTTATTATTGTATTTTAAAAAAAGTATTCAATTTCCTTTATTTTATTTTCTTTTTATGGTATTGATTAACATTTTGTTTATATTTATTGATAATGTAGAAATATGACATTACATCAAACTTCAACACTTTAATTAATAACGGGAATTGTTTCCACAATTAAACAACACTAATAATAATGATTATTTACATTTTATAACGCTCACCGCCACACTTCAGATTTTACTCGTTTTGATCATTGAATTCTTTTTTGGTGGGATGCGGAGCTTTGTAACTTTATACTTGGAGGAGGGTATAGGTCAAAAGGTGGTCAAAAGTGGACAATAGTCACAATACAAAAAATAATGTGCTGGATGATCTTTTAAATATTTATTTTGAACCTAAATCCAATGGGTATTTTGGTTAATCGGGCAAATAAAATATTAGTTTGGTGCATAATTAGTCGTCGCCTTTTCGCGTCAGTTTGCCATTGGAAATTGACTTTTAGTTGACACATATAATCTGTCATAATATCACCAAATAATTCTGTAATATCTAGTTCAGACATTCCCCGTCTGTGGTAAGTGATGAATTCATAATGATGTTTTTATGTACTTGGGAACCTTTTTAAAAACCAGTTAATAATTTAGGAAAACTTTATTGCGGTACGGTTAGTCGTTTTTTCCTCGACAAAATTTTTAAAAGAGACAAATGATGAAAAAATGTCATGACTATGAAATATCTAGGAAATTTTTTAGGATTTGTTTTTTCAAAAAAATTTACTTACTGTTATGCTACAATATTGTATTCTACTACCAAGTACATCATTTTAAAAAGAATCAAGTTGATTAGAAATTAGCTTCGAAAACTATATTTAAATTCTTTATATTATGCTTTTTCACTTCGAGAAAGGGTGGAAAGCTGTTCAGTTATAATATGTGAATCAAACTGAAATAATTGAAAAAAGTTAAATCCCTCAAAATTACTTCACAAATAATCTAATTGCAATTAAAAAATAATAAATCAACCGTTTATAGCCCAAATATTAATAATACCAAGCATTTTTAAAATATTGGAATATTGGTAAAGTTAAATTGCTTTTTAAATCTGGAATCTTTATTTTTCCTAAGAAATTGTATTTTCTTCATTTTGTTTAGAAATAAATAGCTTCTTTTTTGTTTAATATATTTTTTGGAATTAAATTAATCACAATTAAAAATAAAATAAAATTAATTTTATTTATTAACAAACTTGACTATGAATCAGTCAAAATATCAAAAAGACATCGATATATTTACTGATTCATAGTCAAGTTTTTTTAATAAATACAATGTCAATTGAAAAGAAATCAGTGGTGAAAATTGAAAAAAGTTCTTATAATAAAATAAAATTCGAATAAATAAACAAATAATTATGATTTTAATTATTTAATTTTATTATATGGTAAATATATAAAAGACATCTTACATCAAATTCTCTAGTATTTTCCCGCTTTCTTGTCCTTTATTTCAAATTGTTATATTTAGTGGAATTAAATGCAATTTTCAATTTTTTCGATATATTTTAATATTTCTGTATTTAAAAATTTACTAAAATTTAAACTAAAATAAAAATTAACAAAAGTATAAAAGTCCATTCTATGGTTGAAATTTAGAGTTGGCATATATTTTCAGAAATCGGAATATGAAGAAAACTTAAGAGAAGAACTTATTTCTAACAAAAATTCTGATGCTAAATTTGTTAATACTCAATTGGAAAAATTCTTCAAAAGTATGGAATTGCAAATGAAATTCTTAATGAAAATGCTGCTTGGTAAACGATGGCATTTCATTTTAGAAGGCTTATTGTCCAAGCAAAATGATACAGATCTTAAAGGTGCGGGATATTATATAAAATTGCTGTTTTATTATCTGAAAAAAATCCAAAATTTCATTTGTAAGATTTGTATATCTGCTATCAGAAATGATTGTATTATTAATAAAAATAAAAATTATTATTAGAAATAGCAAAAAAATAAAAACAAAAATAATAATTAGTAATATAATAATAATAATAATAATAATAATAATAATAATAATAATAATAATAATAATAATAATTAATAATATAATAATATAATAATATATAATAATAATAATAATAATAATAATAATAATAATAATAATAATAATAATAATAATAATAATAATAATAATAATAATAATAATAATAATAATAATAATAATAATAATAATAATAGTAATAATATCAGTATTATCATCAAGCTTTATTTCTTTTTAATTTTTATAAATTATATTTTATTTTTATATGTTATCATTATTTTTATTATTATATTTTATTGGTACTATCTTTAAATTTTTATGGTATATTTTTGAATCTCTGTCATAAAATGAAAATTGAAAATTTTAGGATGGTCCTCTGTATACGAGTAAATATTTTTATCAAATTAGAAGGATTTCAGGAAACAGTTTAATGAGACATTTAAACGACTCTGTTGTTTTCGAGTGTTGCTCCCTTTGAGCGTTAAATAAAAATAAATTATCCAAGGTATTGTATTCCAATAAACAGAAAAAATTCATAATAAAATGTTATTTTATTACGCACAAGATTATATGTTCCTATATAGAAAACGTCTAAAGGACTTGGATTGTTTTGACTGGCACCAACATTTGTAGACTTAGCTTCCTACAAACCAGTTTTTTTCTGCGTGGCTAGATTTAAAAACTGAAGTTTATAAAGATTAGAAGAACTGCAGAGAATAATTTAAAATGAAAATTGAACAAAACAAGTGAATAAATTTATTAGGTTGTTATAAATAATTACCGTTTCTGGGAATAAATGGGATTGATTCATTTATCGTCCTAATGTCTCATCATTAATGAAAGTAACACCTACATGAAGTGAACAGATATTTTTCAGTTATCACTGTGCACATTGGAATGAAATAATAACATTCTTAATCTTGCAATGGAGGAATTGAAAAATCCTATTTGGAATGAGTTTAAGTATATGAGCACACTAAGAAGATAAATGACAAATGTACAGTGTTTATGGTAAAGAAGTCATATATGAACGGCAAGTACGAAATTGGTTTGTGACATTTAGTTTTGAATATACGGCATTGAAAGTTAAATTTAGATATGGATGATAATGTTCTAAAATTACCGATAAAATAAAATTCCCAGCAAAGTACTCAGAAATAATCAATCAAGTAACACTCGTAACAATTTACCACATAACCACTCTGTAAAGATGGGTATTTAAGTTCCATGAACTCTTTGTGAAAATGGATCACTTTTTTACTGACACCAATTTTCTTTCTCAATGAAAAAGCGACCCATTTCTTGATAAAATTATAACTGGTTCTATAAAATGGGTCACGAATGAATTTGTTATGTGCAAAGAAGACTAACCTTAAAAGAAAATATATCTACTGCAACAAAATATTAAATGCAAATTTAAGCATCCAATATCTACGGTGTGTTCAATAAAGTTTGATGGAAAAGGGTTCTACACTCTTCAGTAGGAAAGGAGTTGTTCTACTACATGAAAACTCAAGACCTTATACAGCAAGGATAAAATTAGCGAATAGTTTGTAGTTTTGCAAGTCTCTTTTATCCATTCATTATATTCATCAGGTTCTATACCATCTGAATAATACATTTTTGGATAACTGTAAAATGCTTTGATGAGAAAGGTTTCTATAAAGAAAACTGGATTCAAGAAATCATCGAATAGTATTTGAGCAATCTATTACCAACTGGGTTTTCCTGCTATAGCTTGATGCCTTTCTTGAGCATTTCACATATCTCTAGTTGGTTAAATGTCATTTGTTTATTAAATCGACAAGACAGTAGTACGACTATACATTTCTAAAACAATATGATTTATATGAGAGTTCATTATCCTAAATGCCATTAAATGCGTAACTGGAGGCTTCTCTCCTTCATCATTAAGTATATAATTAAGTATCTCTTGAACATATCAAGGCTTATAATGAATAGAAATACAAGGATTTGAGATACTTGGAAAAAGCAATTGCTAGTAAAATCTCAGTAATTTAAACTTTCCATTGGTTTCCTTTGAAGTTAGCTGGTTATACTTGTCGGTCAGCATAACTATTGGCCCATTTCAGCTGAATAGTATTTTTTTACAATAGACATTATTCAGATAAAAAGAATGAATCGGATTTCTTGTTTACTTGTGTAAATTGTGGGGTAGCATCCGCCATATTTTCTAGTACCATGATTTCTAATATCATTTGGCAAATGAAGTTCTTTGAAGAGCAGTGATTTTCTTTTCAATTGTTGGCATTTTCTTTTAATGACTGAGATTTATATTTGAAAGCATTTTTTCTCAACCTTTTGTAGCTTGCGACACACATCTGGAAAGACTTAATAATTTTTATGGCAATAAAGTTATATATTTATTTAAAGTGGTTTAATGAGAAGGTTATAACTGCTTTCGAGAACAAATCAAATTGTAACAAGATTTCTCAATGGATGCAAACAAGGTTTTTTGCTTGTTTTAGTTTTGATTTCGGTCAATGCTCGAGAAACTGGATTCGCAAAACCACGAAGTTGCAAACGGCGGAGCAGTTTAGACTGCATAAAAATCCATTAAAATCTTTTTAGAGTATTTTAAATTTTCCTTTCATTTTAAATATTTTCTAAATTATTCACGGCGCACACATTGAAAGTTACTGTTCTTCTCGGGGGCTTCGATGAAGTTGAAATTTTTGATGAACAGTTCCAATGAGAAGGCTAACTGGACCAGAAAGTCAATATATTTTAAGAATGAAACACCGTTATAAATTGCAATTTTAATGCTCTTAATTATTTTCAATTATTTTATTTTAACCAATCATCAAACGTTAAATTATTTTTCAGATGATGTAACCGGATTTTCATTACTAGCGAATTATAAGAAAAATTGGATAAAAGCAACGAAACAATTGGAAAATGAAATTTTAAACTATCAAAAACTGGAAAAGAATAGTGATAGTGTTAAAATTTCAAAAATATTCAAAGCTTCAGAAATTGAAAAGCTGGACTCAATCACTGAAATCCAGTCGAAGAATCTCGCAATGGAATTTCTACAGTCACAGACCGGTTTTTTTTTATTAATTTTTATATATTTTGTGAAAAAAAATATGAGAGATTACAAAACCTCATTTTTTAAATTTTAAATTTCTCTTTTCTGTTGTTCTCTCACAATTTGTAACTTTCAATTAGCAATATTGAGGTTTCCAATATGTTTCAAATATTGTCTTGATTCTTTGCAAATGTTAGTTTCATCTCATATCCATTGGAGCATTAATCTAGTGTCATTAACAAAAGGTTTTGTTGAAAAAAGGAAGAAATGTCGATTTTTAATGACCAATGGTAGTTGATTCCAACAGACGAATGATCACATATTAAATATAGTAGCAGTTTCAAAAGTGTACCACGAAACGCTAGGGAACGAACTTTTGACATTCAGATAAAGATTATAATCTCTACTTAGTTACTTCGTATTGGGTTTTCAAAATGTCTTAATTTAAATTTTTATTTCAAATTTTATCTATTAAATCTTAATAATTTAGCTAAATGTTTAATCGGTTAAAAAAATTTTAATCCACTATAAATGACAGAATTTATTAAATATACGTTAATCTTTTGCGGTCCTATGTCGAGTCGAACTCGACATTCCAATAATTGTTCATTTGAAGTTTCAGATTTATGTTGTATGTGAATACAGATTTCGTTGTATTGCATTTCGTGTTAAGAACAAATATATGTGTAGAATGTAGATTATTTATGTTGGATTTTGACCAAAATTTTCACCAAGAAAATTATATATACAAAAAATCATTAAAACAATTGTGGACCTGGTGGGTAACCTTTTTTTTACGGACCGCAAAGGGTTAAGGAAGTTTGTTATTAATTATGTTTTGTGTAATATAAATGTCCGAAACATATTTGTTAGGCACATTAAAAAGTCGTTTTATTATTTTTTGAATATTAAGGTGATTTAATAATTATTATTTTATTTAAATTAATACGGTTTTCTTCTTAGTTCTTTTTATAGTTTACTGCAATAATGTTTTATTAATTTAATAATGTCACTGTTAAAACCTTTCAAATTAATTACTCATTTAATGGCTGTTATATTTTCTTTGTTAAAAATAATTTTTAAGTTTTGTAAATAGATTTATATTTCATAAATAAATATATTAAATAAAAAATAAAACTAAAACATTTTTCCGTCTATTTTCTAATGAGGTGGGTCACGAAATATTTCCATTTTATGAAGTTGGTAGCAGTTCATGAAATTTTAGGAACCGCTAAACTATAGTGATTATTGCACTAAAAATAAGATGCAGATTAAGAAGAAATACAAGAAACAACTTTTAAATTTATAAAAAAAGATAAAATGAATTAATATTTTATTGAAAATAATTTTGATCATGATCTATCAGGAAATATTGACAAGCCGATAGAAGAAGTACTTTTTCAAAAGACGAAGGGTAGCAGTGAAGAATTAAATTTGGCACCAATTTATGATAATATCCCTTTTAATCAACCTAATCCATACCAATCCAATTCTATGCCATTTATGAATCCTGTTGCTTGTCCTAGTGAAAATACGACATTTACATGGCAGAATTTGAATACTGGAAAACCGGCTGTTACAGTTGAAAATGATGTTGGTAAAATTCAAGACAATTCTTTTTCAACAGTCGATTTAAAACAAAATGTCAAAGTAAACATAATATTTCAAGTAGAATGAAAATATAAATTGAAAATTAAAGGTACCTTCCATGTCAAAGCCTAGCTCAAAAAACAAAGTTAATTCTTTAAGCGAAAAAAACATATAAAAAACAAAAAAGTAAAATTATATTATTTTAATTGAAATTTCATTCAATAATTAATTATTAATAATTTAATTGAAATAAAAGAATTTCAATTTTTTTTGATATGTCATTTATTTTCATTTTGATAAAATATCAAAAATTAATTCTTTGCCAATACAAATTTTCAGTTTAGCTTTTATCAAGTGTTATTTACTAAAACTTAATAATACTTAATACCACGATAAAGACAAAGCCGAAAATTTGTCTTGAATAGAATTAATTTTTGATATTTTGGCAGAATGAAAGTGAATAATAAATTAAAAAAAGAAAACTGATCAAAGGTGACCAAAAAATGTTTTTATTTAAAAAATAAAAATATTTATTGGAAAAAGAGTTTGAAGACTATAAATCAGTAATATTACGGATTTATAGTCTTCAAGCTCTTTTTAATAAATAAAATGGAAAAAAAATTCTGTGGTGAAATTGGAAAAAAAGTTCTTATAATATTTATTAGAAAAGCTTGACTATGAATCAGTATATATCGATGTTTTTTGGATATTCACAAATTTTCGGCACTGCTTTCTTCAAATGACTTTGATCAATGTATACTGTAAAAACCCCATATAAAGTACACCTACTAAAAAGTACACCTCCCTGAAAAGTACAAAAAAATAAAAATGAGTCACATTTGTATTTTGAAGGGGTATTCTCTCTATACAAAGTACATCGCTCTAAAGTACACAATTTCATTTATATAATTAAAAAAATATTACTTAATTCAATAGAAAGAATATCAATATACTTATTTTATATATCTTATATTTTTTATAATCTTTAAAATTATATTTAGAGGCTTATTAGTGAAAAATATTTAAAAGGTTAAATATTAAAAACAATTAAGTTTTAATATTTAGAAAATTATTTCAAATTTAAGTTTTTATGAGCCCATATAAAAATGGAAAATCGCAACACCACATCAACATAAAGACAGTTTGTGGATTTTAAGAAGAAGATAAAGATTATAAAATATCTACGAAGGAATAAAAATGTAAGAGAAACGGCAAAATATTTTGAAGTGTCTAAGGGATGTATTCAAGTGGTGAAAGACAAAGAGTTGGAAATAATGCCAATAGATTGATGAGGTTCATTAAAAAGAGACAGACTATCGGAAAACAATGAGGTTAATGTAGTTTTATATAGGTGGTTTGTCCGTGTACTCTCGTTAAATTATCCTATCACTGGGCTTATTCTACAAACAAAGGCCCTCAAAATATCGGATGCTCTTGGGATTGATCGATCAGACTTTAATGTCAGTGAAGGATGGCTAGATAAGTTAAAAGGTCGTTATAATATCAAACAATATGCAATATTGGGAGAATCGGGAACTATAAACCAAATATCAGTCTATGAATGGAAAATGACACTAAAAAAATTTAGTAGAGTACGAGCTCGTAATGTATTCAATATGGACGAGTCAGAATATAGAGCTATACCAGATAAAACGCTTGCACAAACCGGCGATTCTTGCAAATGCGGTAAACAAGGAAAGGAACGCATTACAGTTGCTCTAGCATGCTCAGCATTAGGTGAAAAACTACCTGTTTTGGTTATTGATAAGTCTCCTAATTGAAAAGCAGTACAAATGATTTCAAAGCTCGTTATTTATGCAAAAACAAAGGGATTAATTAAGGAAGAGCTTCACTTATTGCAGTTTAATGAAAAAGTAAGAAAAGTGCAAGAGAAAAACAAAAGGCAAACAAAACTTGATGAATTCTTAATTAAAAAATAATTGTTGTGTCCTTTATATTTATTTTTATATCTCTTTTCATGATTGAAACAATTTATTTGCTAGAATTTTAAACTTCATGACATTTACCATTTATAAAGACCCTTAATTTTTATTGAATATGGGGTATTAAACTTTTTTATTTTTCAATATTTCTCTAATAAGTATGCCTACCTTTAGCAAGTAAATCAGAAGAAGAATTGTTTGAAAATAGGGTGTACTTTGTATGGGGGTTTTACTGTATATATTACTGTGTCTCTAAGGCATTTAATCATGCTTCATTGAAATAAATAACCCACATTAGTATATTCTACGGATCCAGACTTTAATTCAACAAGTACGCATGGAACTATTAATAAACAATAATAATAAAGGGTTGTGTTGTATGCTGATTATGACAATCAAATATCCCATTACAATTACATCATACTATGAAATGACATGATTTTACATTAATTTTATACTGAAAACATCTTCTAAATGTTTATTAAGAAAATTTGTCAAAACAGAGTCTGTTTTGTTTTATTTCACGAGTTTGAAATTCGCCACAGTGGCTAAATATATTCAAATGTATTTGGCAATAATTTGAAAGAACAAGGACCTCTTCAACAAAATCAAAAAGATTTATCTTTGAACCAAATCTATTTATAACATCACGAAAGAGTCGACAATTAATTTTTATAGAAATTCTTTCTATCTGAAACTGATATAGTGGAACTAGACAGATCAAAAATTATTGCTATTAAAAAGATGTTTTACGACTTATATTTAAGACCCTGCATTAAGATTTTATAGAATGTTAACAATTACGTTACACTTTAACAGTAGTCCTGAAACGTTATTAATTGACGGCGACTTTGATGCAAATATTTATATAATATAAATCTTGTTAGCCATGCGATGGTCAAATACCAAAAAAACTTATTCTTTCTTAAACAATACTTTGTTTCGATATATCAAGATAATATATACTTATTTCGTAAAGACGAAATAAGAACTCACTAGAAAACCATATTACGAGCTTTACTAGAACGACTCACATTTGGTTTCAGGCTATACATATACTGAATCGGGTTTCATCCTTGGTTATTGGGCATACAAGGAAATTCACACGTTACTCCCACAAGCGCAGATTGATTTTGTAACTCTTCAATAGTCTCTGCATCATTTCACCAGTCAAGAAGTGAAAAATGAATCTGGAACAAAGTTTTCTGAGACCAAAAGACCTTAATCTTGCACGGACAGTGCCAACACTGATATTCAGATGCGTTGATAGAATTCTCATTGTAATTCGACGCATACCATGAATTATTTCTGTAATTTTTCATCAAAAAGCGCCCTTCTCTTTTTTATGAGTTTAACCCTCCTTTGAATTCTATCGCCTAAAATATAACAGAAATTATCGTTGAAGATTTCACCACGCGTTTTCTTCTGCAAAACGAAGAACTTGATTACGTTACGATACTTCACTTAAGAAATCATGACAGACGAAATTTCAAAATATGCGAAAATATTGTAGCTAACAAAAAATTAAACAAACAGAAACAAAAAATGAAAACCTACATTTATATTAGAGAATTGTACAAAAATTTCGGATTATTTGAAATTGTTTTCCCCATTTTTATCGAGTGCTTATTGATGCACTACGTATTTTCAAAAGAAATAATGAATATCTATGGTTTTAATAATAATTTATTCAGCAAGAAATATTGAGTACCATCCACAATCATCTACCGGAGCTATCTTTACTTTAAATTATTTTTGGTGCAAATTATTTGATAGAAGCAGAAAGAGAGATCTCATGGAAAGTGAAATGAAAGTTCACTAAAAGTCAGTTTGTACCCAAAAATAGTAATGTTATGTAATTGGTGAAACTAGAGAGGAATTATCCAGTATGAGGTTTTGACGAACAATAAAACCATCAACTCAATTAAGTACTTTTTTTAAATGGACGATTTGAAGGAATCACTCGAAAAGAAAAGGTATGGACTCTCGGAAATGCGTTGTTTTTCATAATGGCCATATTGTGAGGTGTTTTCAGCTGAGAATTAAATATTCCAATGATTTATTTAAATAATTTTAAATGATAAATAATTGACTATTTAAAAAAACTTTTAAAAACATTTTTAAATTGAATTTTTTAAATTGAAATTCTTAAATTTTTAAATTAAAAAAGCGTTGTAATAGTAAATCATTTTTAAATAAATATATTTTAAATATCGAAATTTTGGTAAATGGTTTTTGAAATATTTTATTCAACGCTGAAAATTTGTTTGGAAATTATACAATATTTCATTAAATAAATACTTGGAATTATGACGTTAACTTTTGAACCGTATTTAAAAAATAATTTAGAAGACGTGTTAGCAGCTTCTAATAATGATAATGCTATGCCGTCACTCATATCTTTTGGCATTCATTAGCGCATTCAGATTAACATTTATTTATATCGTTTCAAAGCAGTAAATGTGAAATAGTTAATGGTTTAGAAAACATGACACATTTATCGGGAAATCCCGAAAAGTTCTCTGTGAAAGAAATTATAGCAACATTAAAGAATGAAAAAATTCTTATGAAACAATCATACATACTTAACTGAATGAAGTTGTTTTTAAATATATAAAATATAGATTTCATTATTTTAAAAAGACGAAGTTTTTGATCAACCCAATAATAGAAGATTCTCTTTATTGTTGTACCTTTTAGTTTTATCGTTAAAACAATAACTTTTTATTATCTGAAATTTAATTGTGACATTTTTGCTTAGATCTATTTAAAATTTTCAAATATTACACAAATATATATAAATTTTTATTTACAATTTTCATTAATTTTAATTTAATTTTTTTGAAGAAAATTATCTAATAGAATTTTCTCAATCAATTTTATTCTGTTATTTTATTTAGAAGAATCCTATATTGATAGGAATTTTTACTCTTGATGAAGTAATGAAATATATAGTGTCAAAATCTCACAGAAATTCTAAAAGTCCATTTGTCATAATACCGGTTAAAGGTCAATCCAACGCATTTTATTTACTAAAACTCAATGATTCGAGTATAACAGATAGTCGAAAGTCAGAAGAATCCATATCAAAGAAAGATGAGTACTTGAGCAGCAAGTTGAATTCCTTACCATTTCGAGAATCCCAAACTAAAACTTTCGTTAATCCTATGGAAACTAACTTTATAAAACCTATTTCATTTTCCCCTTACCAAAACGACATGTTTCTTTTACCTTCGTTCCTTCCAAATTCTTCATCAAACTTAAGTATAGAAAACGTTGCGAACTATTCTCAATATAACATGATGAGTTATTGGATGCAACAACAAAATCTTTTCCAACAACAACTTTTCCAACATCAACAACAGCAATTTCTTCTTCAACAGCAACAACAACAAATACAATACCAACAACAATTGCAACGAAGACTGCAAGCCCAACAACAAATGCTGAAAAAGAATACTTTACCACTAAAACAGACAGCTTCCTTCGATATTTATAATATGATTCCTCCGATTAATGAATTACCCGAGAAAACAGAGGAAAATTTGCAGGTGACATTATTACTAGATGTAAAGGGTTTAAATCAGGGATACACAAAGTGCGGCCCTTTTGAATAATTTGTGCGGCCCTCGTGTATATTTATTTAATATATTTATTTAAATATTTATATAAAAAATTTTCAGAAATTGCAGCACTAAAAAATACATTTTCAGTTTTCACTAAAAAATTAGAAATGGCAGCACTTTTTTATTACACTAAAAATTATTCTGCTGGGTGATTTCAAAATAATCGATTCTTTCTTTATGTCAAAAACAACGATATTCATATATTTTCCTGCTGGGCGATTTCAATATATCGGTTTTTTGTTTGGTTATGTCAATAATTAATTAATTATTTCAACTAAATTAAAATGCATTTTTTGTATATAGAAACCGGGTTATAATTTAAAATTTTACAGATTAGGTGTTTTTTTCTAAATGTGGCCCTCATAGAATGTATTATTAGAAAATGTGGCACCCATACTGAAAAGTCTGTGCATCCCTGGTTTAAATAATCTTCATTTATACAATAGGAGCTCTTTTCACAAAATGTCAAGTTTTTTCTTCTATTATAAAATAATTATATTAAAATAAAAAATTAAAAATATATTTTGCTCATGTAGTTAAAAATTCCACATTATTTATAATAGATTAAAACGAAATAATTAATGAAATTTCAAAGATATAAAAAAAGTTGGTTTGAATAACTGCGGATTTTGGATTTTCCTCTACTATTATGAAAGAAAACATTTTTGAATAAATGGATATTTCCAAATAATAAACTCGTTTTTAAAATTCTTTTGTGTATATTTTTTAATAGTATACCTAATGATGAAGGTTTTCGGTTAAAAATAAATTTAAAAATCGGAGGTCAAATTCGGTTAATAATTTCTTTTTAATTTTCGGTTAAATGTTTCTTTCTATTTACTATGAAGCATTTTTTGATACTTTAAAATTACATTCTTTACTTCTTTTTGACAGTTTAAGTCAAGTGAATTTAAATGAATCATCAATACGTGACCTATGTTTCTTCATTAAGAATTAGCAGTAATTTATTAAATAATGAATAAATTATATGACTATTTGGCTGACCAGACTCAAAAGGTTTTTGCAGTTTACATATTGGAGAAAGTATTTCGGATATTGCACAAAGAATTGCTAAGTTTTTTGTTTCATTTTTGAATCTCCAAGTAATTACTTTAATTTATAAACTTTTTGCTAGCATTCATTTCAACAAATTCGCATAAGTATGGCCACAACTCAATGATATCATTAGCAGTTGTATAATAAGAAAACCATCATAGGTTAACAACTTGTTTTGGCTTTAGGAGCTTCTCATTTTTCTTCAAGAATTAAATAAAATTGATTTGCATTGATAAAAATATTTCCAAATTTTATAATAATTTCTCGTATATTACTTATTTCTTTAATAGAAAAGGCATGAGGATATCCGGTGATTCGTCTATTATTATGCTAATTTATTGATGTTTTAATTTCTTTTTTATATGATCGATATGACTTTGAAAATTTTCGGCATATATCTATTACTTAATTGTATTATTCCAGGCATTATACGCGCCGCCGGAATCGATGTTTTTAACAATTGTTCTAAAGGTCCATCAGGTTTAATAATTGGGATAGCAGACAATGTCAAGGCATAAACATATTCACGATAAAATGACTCGGATTTTTGTGATTTATCTTTTTGTTTGATTTGAGTCTCCATTACCTTCGTTCCTTCCAAATTCTTCATCAAACCTAAGTATAGAAAACGTTGCGAACTATTCTCAATATAACGTACCTAAATTTCCATTAAAGTCAACTGTTTTTTGGATTTTTCTCTTTTTCGCGGATTCTTTATGTTTTTAATGTTTCTTTGACTCGAATATATGCTCACAAATTCTATTTGAGATTTTACTATTGAATTCAAACTCATTCCCGCAATATTTACATCATAATTCTTCAATTATTACTGATTCTTCGTTTTTGGTTGTCATTTACTTCTTTGTTATCATCAAATCATCAGGAAATTCTTTTTCTCATTCTTTAGCAGACTTTTTCTTTTGCCACTCATTTAATGATAACTAATTTTAATTTTTTAATAATTAAATTACAATATATCAATATTGATTAATCCTATTAATTAATGTAGCGTCTGTGTGCGCGTGTCTGAGAGTTTATTTTGCACAACACTGATTTATTATAACATTAACAAACCTAAAGTACCGGTAGAAATCGGTTTCCAACCGAAATTGCATACATTGCAATCAAAAACATCGATATATTTACTGATTCATAGTCAAGCTCTTTTAATAAATACAATGGAAAAGAAATCAGTGGTGAAATGTGAAAAAAAATTCTTATAATATTAAAACTTTAAGCCGTAAATTATACACCAGATAAAATATATAAAATAATCTTATCCTAAATATTTAATTATAATTACATTTTCCTTGTTGTATTAAGTGAATTTTTTTTCATTTTTCTAATAAAATAAGTTTTAAAATAAATCAAATATGGTCATTGCATCTATAAGGTAGCAAATTTTTTTAATGAAAGAAATCATCGATATTTAGACAATGGTTCAAAACATGAGACTATAAAGCAACAAGTAAAGTTTGTGAAACTAATAAAAGGAATACGAAAAACGTTATTAGGAAATCTTGAGGATGTTCTGTTTGACGAAAATATGTAACTGTGTTAAATGAAGGTTATAGGTTCCAGAACTTTTATTTTTAAGCGAATTCAGAAATAAATTTAGTTCTAACGATATAACAGAAATTGGAGATATATCTGATGAATCTGATATATTGGATATAATAGATCAGTGTCTGAAAAACTGTGTGCCGCAGAAAAATTTCAGAAAACACAAATACTATATTTTTTACAGACAATTCTTTTAATAATAAGTTTTTATAACCGTCATTTCAAATTTATAATAAAAAAATTTCTTCGATGATTTATTTATTTGGACAAAGAAAATTTTAATATTATTTACTTTAATAATATTATTAAAGTTTAGTTATTAAATATTTATTGATAAATTATACAACGTCTAGCGTATACTTTTGCCAGCTTAACTGCAAAATTAAACTAAACAAGTAAGTGATTTTTATGTTTAAATCGTACAATCTCTAAATTTTTATTTTTGAAAATTTGTAGAATAAAAATGTGTATGTGCATTCCATGGCATAAAGAAAGCTTGTGGATAATTGTCCAAAATTCGTTTTTGCAATCCAATATATTTTCCGGACATTATCTTATTCCCTGATCACTCATATAATTAATATTCAATATTGTCATTAGTATTTGCAGCACCTATAATTCGTTTTCATTTTTATCAGAAACAAATTTACTAGTTGAATTTGACTGACTGCACGGCCCTGGTTAAAGTTAAATTAAATAAGAAATAATTCAATGGCTTTAAGTACCTCAATATCTGATGACCTATATACTCCCTTTAAAACATCAAAAATTGGAAGATTTAATTTCTCAGATTTATTTCGCACATGATGCTCAGAATACTAAGTATTGTAATGGAATGAATTGTCACATAGTTATTAATACTGATATAAATGTTGGATGCTTGATTTCCATAAAAGACAGTATATTCATTTTTTAAAATTGGAAGAAACCAGCACAAAGTGTATTTATTTGAAAATTCAAAGAGAGCAATTCAATCTTTAGTTTTTCAATTAATTACTGTTAAATTATTTTGACTTACATTTATAAAAACGGGAATCAGAAAACTCACGTTTTGATCTTAATTTTATTTATTAGATATTTCAAATTACCGTAAAATTCCAAAAATCGTACAATACAGATAAATCTTCAAAATTTGGCTTAAATATATTTTCTTCCAGTCTAGATCTATCCAAAACGAATCACCATTGTCAAAATTCATGGTAAAAAAATTTGAAGAATCCAATTTGAATATTGCACAGTTTTCAAACAAAACAGATTCACCAACTCTTTCATTGGAAGATGATCGTTTAAAAGACAATCCAACTAAGGAGACAAAACCAACAGAAAAGCAAAACTCTAGTAATAAAGCAAAAGAAAATCATTGTAATTTGGAGCATTTAACTGATGTAAGATTTGCCAATTTCTTTTAATGATTTTACCATAGGACTAAAAGTTCATGATTAATTATTTGCAATAACCTACAACAGAATATCAGGAAATATTTATTTGTATTACGCAAATTAGTCTTGCTTTTAATGTAATTGCATATTTCAAAAATTAACCTTTGAACAAATTACTATTTGATATGGTGTAGAGCAGTGTGATCCAACCCTGTGTCGCGACACTTTTTAAAAAGTAATGTTAATTCAAAAAATGACGAATTCAAATAAATTTACGGTTGAAAGTTCAAATTTTGAATTCACACTTTCAATTTTGAACGTTGAAGTTTAAAAATTTGAATTTTAAAAATAATTATCAATATTTTTATGGAGTTTTCATAATTTTATAAAGCTAAAATATCACGAGTTGTTATTATTTATTCAAATTTAAGTTTAGTCTGTTAAAATGAAGAAGTTTTTAAATGTCAACCCGGAAATAATAATGTGTCACCTTCAGGATAGTGATACCCTTCCCACCGTTTTTTTCAAGGTCAAATTTTAAACAAAGACTGACTCATTAGTAGGTAGTTAGGAGCCCGCTGGAACAATTACCCCCCGGGGGGGGGGGGGGGGTAAAATTGTTCCACGATTTTTTTTGTTCCACGATTTTTTTTGTTCCACGATTTTATTACGCAATTGTTCCACACTATAGTCTCGATGGTCCTGGGATTTTCAATACAAAAATTTTTTTTTTCTATACAAAAACGATGGTCCTGGGATTTTCAATACAAAAATCCGACTATCAATAAAAAAGCATAGTAATTTAAGGTCTCAGGATATTTTCAATACAAAAAGCTGGTCTACACTAAAAAAGCCAAGGATTTTTCAGACTATAGTGAGGCGGGTCTCCTTGGTCCTGAGAATTTCAATAGAAAAAGGTGGTCTACACTAAAAAAGCGTGGTAAATTTTTAAAATAAAGTAAATAATGGTCCTAAAAAATTAAATTACAGTAAATTATGGGTCAAAAAATTAAATTAAAGTAAATAATGGTCCTAAAAAATTAAATTAAAGTAAATTATGGTCCAAATTTTTCAATTAAAGTAAATTATGGTCAAAAATTTTCAATTACATTAAATTATGGTCCTAAAAATTAAATTAAAGTAAATAATGATCCAAATTTTTAAATTAAAGTAAATTATGGGTCTAAAAAATTGAATTACAGTAAATTATGTGCTAAGATCTTTAAATTAAAGTAAATTATGGTCCTAAAAAATTAAATTAAAGTAAATAATGGTCCTAAAAAATTAAATTAAAGTAAATTATGGTCTAAATAAGTATATTAAGGTTCTAAAAATTAAATTACAGTAAATTATGATCCAGATTTTTCAATTACATTAAATTATGGTCCTAAAAAATTAAATTAAAGTAAATAATGGTGCTAAAAAATTAAATTATGGGCTAAGATTTTTAAATTAAAGTAAATAATGGTCCTAAAAATTAAATTAAAGTAAATTATGGTCTAAATAAGTAAATTAAGGTTCTAAAAATTAAATTACAGTAAATTATGGTCCAGATTTTTCAATTACATTAAATTATGGTCCTAAAAAATTAAATTACAGTAAATTTATGGGCTAAGATTTTTAAATTAAAGTAAATAATGGTCCTAAAAATTAAATTAAAGTAAATTATGGTCTAAATAAGTAAATTAAGGTTCTAAAAATTAAATTACAGTAAATTATGATCCAGATTTTTCAATTACATTAAATTATGGTCCTAAAAAATTAAATTAAAGTAAATAATGGCTCAAATTTTTAAATTAAAGTAAATAATGGTTCAAAATTTAAGATTAAAGTTAATTAAGGGCTCAACTAAGTAAGTTAAGGTTCAAATTTTTAAATTAAAGTAAATAATGGTCCTAAAAATTAAATTAAAGTAAATTATGGTCTAAATAAGTAAATTAAGGTTCATATTTTGAATTAAAGTAATTATGGGCTCAGATATTTGAATTAAAGTTATCAATGGGCTCAAATAACTAAATTAAGGTTCAAATTTTTAAATTAAAGTAAATAATGGTCCTAAAAATTAAATTAAAGTAAATTATGGCTCAAATTTTTAAATTAAAGTAAATAATGGTTCAAAAATTTAAGATTAAAGTTAATTAAGGGCTCAAACTAAGTAAGTTAAGGTTTAAATTTTTAAATTAAAATAAATAATGGTTCAAATTTTTAATTAAAGTAAATCAAGGTCCAAAATTTTAAATTAAAGTAATGAATGGGCTCAAATAACTAAATTAAGGTTCTAAAAAATTAAATTAAAGTAAATAATGGTCCAAATTTTAAAATTAAGTAATCAATGGTAAAAAAAAAATTTTAAATAAAGTTAAATAAGTAAATTAAAGTAATAATTTTTAAATAAGTAAATTAAAATAATGTAATAAGTAAATTAAAGTAAGATTTTAAAATTTATTAACAAAAAGTTGAAATAATAGAAGGTGTTTGAGAATTGAAATTTTTTATTGAAAATTTTTTAAGTTAATTTTTAATGGAAATTTTTATGAAATATTTTTCAATGGTAATTTTTAATGGAAATTTTTATGAAATATTTTTCAATGGTAATTTTTAATGGAAATTTTTATGAAATATTTTTCAATGATAATTTTAGATGGAAATTTTTAAGATAATTTTAATGTAAATTTTATGAAATATTTTTCAAAGACAAATTTTAATAATAATTCAACAACAAACCAACAACTTAGTACCAACAACCAGATACCTACAACTAGTTACTAACAACTAGTTACCTGATACCAAGTACCTACAACTAGTTACTAACAACTAGCTACCACCTACCAAGTACTTACAACCACCTAACAAATACTTACAACCAAAAACAAACAACCAACTAGGTACCATCTACCAAGTACATACAACCAACATCAACCAGGTACTAAGCATTAATTACCAACTACTAAGTACCTACCAAGTACCTACAACCACCTACCCATTAACTAGTTACTAAGTACTATCAACCAACTAGGTACTAGATACCAAGTACTACCAACCAACAACAACCAGGTACTAATCATTAATTACCAATTACTAAGTACCTACAACCATATACCGAGTACATACAACCAAGTACTAAGTACCTACAACCGACTAGCTACCACCTACCAAGTACCACCAACAACGAGATACCTACAAACTAGATACTAACAACTAGTTACCAGATACCTACTACTCACAGCCGTCAACAACCAGGTACTAAGCATCATCAACCAAGTAATAACAACTAGATACCTAGTACTTACAACCAGATGACCACATGAAATTATTGGTTAAATAAGTAAATTAATGTCTAATTTTAAAATTAAGTAATCAATGGTCTAAAATATTAAAGTTAAAGTCAATTTAAGATGAAAGTTTTCTGGGATTTTCAATGTTAATTTTAGATGCAAATCTTCGTCAATCAATCAATGACCACATGAAATTATTAGTTAAATATGAAAATAAGGGTTATAATTAGTTGTTTAGTAAATTATGGTGTAAAATTAAGAAATAAAGAATAATTAGGTAAATTAAGGATAAATTAAGGAAAATTAAGGTTCAAAATTTAAAATTAAGTAACCAATGGTTCAAATTTTAAATTAAAGCTAAATAAGTAAATTAAAGTAAGATTTTTAAATTTATTATCAAAAGATTGAATAACCACCAACTTTTTTTTGAGAATGTAATTTTTAATGAAAATTTAAATGGAAATTTTTTTTAAGTTAATTTAAATGTAAAATTTTTTAAGTAATTATTAATGAAATAATTTTTTTAAGTTAATTTTTAATGGAAATTTTAATGGAATAATAATAATAATAATAATAATAATAATAATAATAATAATAATAATAATAATAATAATAATAATAATTTCAACAGTTCCCAACAATCGGTTACTAAATATTTTTAACTAGATGCTAACAAATACTTTGAACATGATACCACGTACTAACTAACTCTCAACAACCAGATACTTACAACTAACTACTAAATATTCTTCACTGTATTTTATGAAATGCTTTTTTAAATTAATATTTTTTTTTATACATCTTCTATAATAATTTTAATTACAATCAGTATAAAAAACCTTTCAAATTAACAAAAATGTTGATTTTCATCAAAAAACCACAAACTCATCACCACGTGAAATTCAAAATAATTTAAATTACAATGAAGGACTAATGAATTCTAATTTACAAAACATTCTTCTTTTATTGATAACTTATTATTGCAATGTAAAAATCGCATTCAATAAATACTTATTATTGATCATTTTTATTATATATACTCTGAGTTTATCCGACAGGATGTTTTGACGCCCCTAAGGTACTGGTCGTAAGGGTACTGGTCGTAAGGGTATTAGTCGTAAGGGTATTGATCACACTCAATCACCACCTACCCATTAACTAGCTACTAACAACCAGCTAACAACTAGATACCAAGTACTTACAACCAGCATATCAACTTACAAATATCAACTTACAACTAGATACTAACAACATCGCACCAACTACCAAGTACAAGATACAAACAACTTAATATCATCTACCAGTAACTATAAACACGTATTTTCAACTAGATACCAAGTACTTACAACAATATACCAATACTATCAACCAGATACCAAGTACCAACAATCAACTAACCACACATAAAAATAATAGCAATTAAATACAAAATATTCTTCATCGCATACATTATTTTCTTATCAAAATCTAAAAAGTCAATCAGATACCAACTACCACCTACCAAGTACTAACACCAACTA
>CAUHTR010007989.1:68223-85241 GCA_959609185.1 Schmidtea polychroa
TCTGAAATTGTAGACATGAAATAATAAAATTCAATCATCTCTTTTATTTTCTTTCATAGAAAAATAAAATATTTTTAACTTCACTAAATAAGGAAAATAATTTCATATTCGTAATAAAAATATAATCCTTTTGTAAGAATTTCCATCCAATTTCTGTCAGGTGATTATGCTTTACTTTATTGAAATATAATCCAAGCTTATTCAAAAGGAAAAAAATAATAATTTCCATTTCATTTTGAATTCTCTTTCAATGTCAGTACGAATGCAATTCGTGAATATTTTATGAGATGTATCAGAAATTTATTTTTTCAGTTATAATTTATGGTGGTACAAAGTTTCAGGGAAAACCCCTCAATGGTAAGGGCAAACCGAACTTGTGATAAAGGCCTGGAATCACCAAATAACCTATAGTGATTATGTATAATCTAAAAATTTGTTGGGTTTATAAATAATTTATTTATTATTTGTTTATATAATACAGTGAGCAAAAAAAGTATGAAAGCACTCCGTGAAAATTTCTGTCACCTTTATCATTCCTTTCCATTGTCAATGCAAACCGCTCTTTTACTATTTTTGATCCAGTCTCAAGTGATCTTTCAGGTGAGCTCAGGTGTAGTGTAGTGTTATATTATTTATTTTTTTGTGATTAAGGTTGTTATTTTTATTATCGCATACTACGTACAAAACTAAAATTAAAAAACTATATAGCGATAATTTACTATAGTAAATGCTATAGAAAAATTGACAAATTAAAAAAATCAATAAACAAACTAATAAGAAAGATTTAAAAGATTCAGGAAGAAAATAACTTAAGAGTAAAAGAAAACAAATAGAAATCCTATTAATTTCAAAAATACTATACGATCTGGGAAACTCTTACAAATTCTCAATTGTTGTTTGTATGTGTGTAAGTTTTATTTAATAATGTTAAAAAAATTTTTGGGTTCGGACCGAAAGGTCATGTTTTATCATAATCAGCCGACCCTCTACAAAGGTTTTTTAGTTTTACAGATGTCCAATTAACTGCTGTGGTGGTTGAAGCCTTTGTGAAGCCCAACATCGATAGTAGTGAAAAGGGCTTTTTCAATTGTGAAGAAAATATTGGTGGTAGGCAGAAACTTCGATGTAAAAAATGTGGCTAATTATATAAATGTATATTATAATTTAAAAGTGGATGAGACAAATGAGGAAAGTTTACAGGAAGAAGTTAAATAGTATCTTTAAAAATAACTAAATGATATTTTACTGACTATTATATGCTATTATTTTTTGTTTAAAATGTTATTTTTACCAACACAAGCGCTTTAAATGAACTGTCCTAGTTATTATTTTAAAATAATTTATATAATTAACTTTGATATAAATTATAAATTCCAGTAAAGTCAAATAACAGGAATATAATATTTTACAATAACTTGCTTTCCGATTTCCTTGATATTCTGTTGTTATTTAACAAATACCTGAAAAGATAAATCCGCCACAGTTCATATATACATCATGTTTTCTTTTCAATAAACACAAATATACCTCTGGTAAAGAATATTTATTATTTCCATGTTTCTAGTGGTATTTTGCAAAAATATTTATTTAAGATTCGCAATTTTGATTTTTTTTTTATATAATTTTTTGTAACTGTCATTTTTTGTCTTTATTAATTAGTTTCATTTTCAATCAGGTTTGTTGAAATATTTTTACAAATGAATTCGATGTCTCTGAATAATTAAAATTATAAAATTAGTATGAACACAATAAAACACATAACTGTCTAATTTCTTATTGTCAATCCATCATAAAATTTTTGACTGATTAAAACAAACGTTAAAATAAATCTGTTAGACGAGCATGACGAAATATTTTGTCATTTTATTAAAGTAATTGCATTGGATATGACAGAAAATATTTAATAATACTTCGAAAATTGTATTTGTGATCCTTTAGAAAAATCTCCATAGTGTATGTATATATGCAAGCGATTTGTCTGGTTAATTCCATTAATGCTACATAGTACATTTTTGTTCTAACGCAAATGCGGACTTCTTAGAGAAATAAATAGCGTTTAGCTAAATAAAATTGAGCAATAACAGGTCTGTGATGCCCATATATGTTCGGAGCCGCACGCGCGATACAATGACATTAGCGGCGAGTTTAATTTCTCGCTAGAAATGGCCGGGTAACCTGTCATGTCAGGAATAGTGGATTTATATTATTCCACTTGAACAGGTTAAAATTTACATGACATATTTAAATGTATTGAGATTCATACATTTGTTGTATAAGTATGGCTGTTAACTTTTATGCACTTTGTTATGGATAATGGTATTTAGTAACGGGTTTTCCTTTTCAATGAAAAAGATTTGGAAAATTCTATTGCAATTTATGAGTAAGTTTGATTCATTTATACCTTTTTATATCTTTTATACCCACCTAAGATAACAAGTACTGATCCCTTATTTATTCGCTCTTTCATTCTCGCTACCGTCTTAGTTCTTAGCACACTGTTTAAAAATCATTGTTATTAATAAACATAAAATTTATCGTTTAAAATTATTCTGTTCAACATGCTAAAAATGTTTACTTTAATTTTTATCAGTGGTATATTTTTTATGATGAGTCCATCCTCGCTCCAACCTTGTCTTCTGTTTTAATTTCGATGTTTGAACGTTTTCTTTAAATTTGTAATGTTGATTTTGAAATTATTGCTAAAATATGAAATTTAAGATTATAAATCTGACTACAAAGAGTGCTTTAGTTTACAAAAATAATGAATTCCAGGCAATATAAATTTTTATTGATCAGCATAATTGAAAAAAAAATATTAGTGACACAAAAGGATTTAATGTTGCAACAGTATTTATTGTGTACTTATTACAACCCTCCGGGAAGAATAGCAGTATTACTACGACTTAGGATTTATGACCACCTACTTACTGTTTTTGATTTAGATAATCAGTAAAATCTATCCAGTTGCTTTCCCTCCTTTAACTTGAAAATATTCGATATTCGCAATAAATTGCTTTAACTATAATTTTGATTCGAAATTGTTTCTCTGACTTGGTTTCTCAGTACTTTTATTCAATAATTTTATATAATATTTCGCCTTTCCGTTTCTCTTTTTCCGTTTTCTCGCCTTTTTAATCCAATTTGTGTTTCGCTTTAATATTTCGTTGTTCGATGTTACTTAAAGATAATTTATTGTTGCGTCCACTTTTTCAATTTTGGTTCATAAAAATACATCCAAATTCCCAAGTGATCTATCTGTTATTTTGGATAAACTGTTGAAATAATACAGTTTCATTTCTCATTTTTTTAAAGTTTTTTCTTTAAAATGTGCATTTGTTTCATTGATTTTTATTCTTACATCTGAGAATTCTTGAGTATTCCCTTTAATTTTATTCATTTGCCCCAATGATTTTTCGCATTTTAAATATTATTTCATTATTTAGGTATCCTCAACACTTAATATACATTTCCATATTTATTTTGTATATTTTGTTTATTAATTTCTTAATTTGATTTGATTTAGGGATAACTTTTGATACTTCATGAGACATGTTTGAATTCTTCATTGATTCTTTGAATGAGGAAAAGTGTTAGAAACGGAGTTATATTTCTAAACAACCTCGTTTCCCTGTATCATAATTTGATGAGCTTTCATTAAAGATAAGATAAAATTTTACATTCAAGGTGGTTTGATAAAAAAACACGCACAAACTGATTTTAAAAATTTATTTATCAGCGTTTTTACCATTTTTTGAGGTCACTCTAAGCAGATACAAATTTGAACACAAGCTTCATAGTCACATTTACATTGTTATATAGGATTAAAAATACACAAGGAAGTAAATTATTCACGATGATGTCATTGGGCAGGATGAATCTCAAAAGTATATATATAGAAAACGCCAATCAGACATTCTTTTCACGATATATTTTGACATTTTTCCTGTCATCATCAAGAAGGATAACTATGTAAATTTGTTTAAAAATCCTTAATTTATATAGTTATTATATCTTACCTGATGATGACAGGAAAACTGTCGAAATATATCGTGAAGACAATAGTTGATTGGCGTTATCTTATAATTAAATAATTGCCATGTATGTTTATCTATTTTTTTTTGAAAAAGGTAGTGCTGAAAATTCGTGAGTATTAACAAACATCGATATATTACTGATTTAGAGTCTTCAAACTCTTTTTTTAATAAATTTTATATAAATATATATATATATATATATATATATATATATATATATATATATATATATGTTACGGTAAATGTACAATCTTGGGAAATGTACACTTACCGTAAAATGTGTACATTTCCCAAAAAGTTAGGTATAAGTGAACTGAATATAATGTATATGTATGTTCTTGTTTGATATTTCCCCCCACTTAAAATTAAATTAAAATTAAATATATAAATATCCAATGTTTTAGTTAATTTATAAATTAGAGTATTTTGATATATCAATAAAGACCATATACTCCGAGTTTATCCGACAATATATTCTGTCCCCCTATGGGTATTGCTAGCAAGGGTACATGTTGCGACATGTTGAATGTGACCAGTACCCTTGCTAGCAATCCCATAGGGGGACAGATTATATTGTCGGATAAACTCGGAGTATATGGTCTTTATTGATATATCAAACAAGAACCGAAAATTCAATGTACATGTTGTAAATGTTAGTTGAATGCACATTACCCAAATGAGGAGGCTAATGTGCACATTTACCGGAAAATGTGTACATTTGCCACAATATCTACTTTCACCGTAACATATATATATATATATATATATATATATATATATATATATATATATATATATATATATATATATATATATATATATATATATATAAGTATAATTTAATATTATAAGAATTTTTTTTCCAATTTCACCACTGATTTTAATAAATATATATTTTAGTATTGAAAATTTAGAAATTTTGATTAATAACAAAATCCCATTTGAAAACTTAATTCCGATTAAAATTTAATGAACAAATGTTGATTCTTTCCATCAACCCCAATGCAATGGGATAGAAATAGAAAATAAATGAGGCTGATTAAAGATTGTGTAGAAAACGATTCATATACATTTTCCTAGTCACTTTTGTTCAAAAGTTATTCATTTAAAACATTAAAAAGTAGCCGGATTTCATAATGAAGAGATTTGGAAAATTTCAAAATCACTCAGACTGGAAATTTCAAAATGAATTTATTCCGCCAAATAATATCGTATCAAATAGTAGATAATGTTAATGTTTGTCGTAAACAAATATATATTTTCATGTCGCATGAGAGATTTGCAATGTAAAGCTGTTCATTATCTGATCCGGTGAGTTCATGGAGCAGAAAATTTATTTACGTAATGACGAAAAATTCTCTACTTTTCGATAAAGGTAAATATATTAAATAAGGCATTGAAACTTATTTGCTGCATTCAAACAAAAAATTAATATATAAATTAATTTAATTGTCAATTTATTGAGATAATTAACTTAGAAAGACTAAATTTTTTTCTTACATATTATCCAAGGAATGTAATTAACCCCCTATCAGTGAATCCCTATAATATCTTTAGCATGCTCTCTCACTGAACAGTATTTTGAGAAAATATTATTCGAATGAAATATTGATTTTCTTATTTATATTCTGATTTGATAGTTTGTACTGCTCTCTTTGCCGCTCTGTTTGATGTTGAATGGTATATCGGTGAGTTAAGAGCATTGCAATCATTTTCTTTTATCCAGTGATGGGATTCAGCTGGTGCTCACCGGTACGCCAGTACTGGTTATTTATAAGTTCTAGTAAGTGCGTACGGATTTTTCGTTTTACAAATCAATAAAAATTTGGAAACCTTAGTGGTTCAAAAGAAAATTAAATCCCATTACTGCTTCTAGCCATTGTGTTTTTGAATTGAATTTGGGTGCATTATTCATTACAACAATGTTAGATGGCTGAAATTTAGAAAATATGTTTCTAAAGCATTTGGTTACGGTTCTATCTTTATATAATTTGCTACATTCCCATTTATATCAGTATCGAACTTTTGACGAAAATCAATCTAAATGAATTTTGTTCCATTTATTTGGAATAAGCCACTTGCCGTAATTGGTCTAAATTTTGGTGGATAACAGGTTGTGTTGTGATGTTTACAATGTAACAGAGAATATAATATTTCCCTACCACTAGACACCCATTGAATGAACATAGTTGGTAATGTCTGAATGGGCGAATGTTAGTAAAAAGCGAGCTCATTCTTGTGAATTATATTTAAGTAACCTTTTCGTAGGTTCATGGACTATCGATGGAAAATACGTGTCCAATTTACTTCAAGGATAAATAATTGTTTATCAATCTAACTTTTAAAAAAATAAACTGCAATTCAAAAAATATCGATTATTCTCCTGCGTTTCCACTTAAAAAATATAAGCTACACCAACACTAAAATATATTTATGAAAAAAATGGGGAAGTTACGCTGTCACAAAATTTCCTTCCGGAAGTAATTCATCTACTTGTGCTAAATCTGATAGTATGATTGACTATCTGCCAGATATCGATTGTTGAAACGATTAATTCATCAATTATTTGATTTAGTTGTTGAAACTATTTATTCATCGATTATTGTGATAGTGTTTATTAAAATTAATTTTATTGACTATGGATCTTATTCAGGACTAGTGATCGATACTGATGTGCCGAACTTTAGTTCAGTCTCTTTATTTTTAACCAATTTATTTATTTCTGTAATTTTTGTCATTTTTAAAAACGAATTTTTAATTTTTAAAATTTAATAATTTATTTGATTTTTCCTATGCAACTTCATGTTGGATTTCGCAGTTTTTATATTCGATTTTGTTCCCTTTTAATTTTTTTCAATTATATTTTTGTTTTTTAATCTATTTTTATTAATTTACTTTCTAAAATTTTCACCACTGATTTCTTTTCAATTGATATTGTATTTATTAAAAACCTTGATTATGAATCAGTAAATAAATCGATGTTTTTATAATATATTCACGAATTTTCGACACTGGCTTTTTCAAGTGATTTTGAATATATTTATATATTTAAATGCATTAATATTAATTTTAAAAACTTGAAAACTACGAATCAGTAAATATATCGATATTTTTGATATTCACGAATTTTCGGCACAGCTTTTTTCAAGTGATTAATATAAATTTAGAATATAAGCGTGCTAACAATTTCTAATAATTTTATGGGTTATGAATATAAATGTTTAAAAAGGTGTTGAGTGTTTTTTCATTTATTATAAGTAAATGCGTAAAATTGATTTTTTTACATTTATATGTAACATAAAAGTACATAACTGAAAAATAAATGAGGTATAAACAGATAAAAAGAGGCAACCATAGAGAGTTAAATGAATAAAAAATAATTACAGGTATTTATAATACATAATTAATATACAATTTGTAATCATTTAATCTCTTTTGTTTATTTGCAAATATTTAGAGATTACATCATGATCGACTGAGAATTATTGTATAGTATTTCTGAAAATGTAACATTTACCTTCAAGGTAATAAATGACAATTTATAAGTGGAATCTTGCCACATATTGAATTTTATATGTGCAAGAGTTTTTCAATAATTTCCCTAAATTTATCAAATTTTGCCCAAGTTGTTTTTATTTATTTGGGCATATGATAGTAAAATTTTATGCAAAGAATATGATTCCAAACAAAATCATAGTTTGCATTGATGTCAAGACAGAGACGTTTTTTGCACTGTCTCCTGTAGGATGCCAAGCCATTTGCAAAAATACATAAATCATGAAGGAAACTGATTTTACCATTTTCTACATTTCTAAGTAATCCTAAACTATTTTCAGGATGTAGTTGTAATAAAAATTGTGATTATTTATGATTTCATTTAAAATCTGTAGAATATTACTGGTGAAAAGATATATTAATATATTATATATTAAATGGAACGCATTCCTATAAAATTGAAAATGTTTATTCGAAAAATATTTTTTTCAGATTCTAATGCCAAACTCTTAGGAGCCTACGAAGCTGCTCAAGCTATATTTTCAACTTTACTCAAACCTCTTCAAAAGTTTTTACGAACGACCAGACAGCAACCTAGATTTTCAATGGAATGGGTAATCGGCCATTTAAGAAATTGTTTGAATTATGATTTGGGTTATCGAGCATTTCTCGAACCATTTCTCTCTCAAGGTCCTGTCCTTGAAGATCCGGGATATCAACAGCAGCTATATATTGATGATGAAGTAGTGACATCTTGGATTTTATACAGTGATCGTTTAGTTTCAAGAAACATTGGTGATGGAACAGTTTTTCATTTATGCCAAGGAGATATTTCTTTGTTTTGTACAGTAAAAAGTCTTCCGAATTTCAATTTGACGGAAGAGAGTTTCCCTGAAAAATGCAATAAGTTTATTTTTAAACTGGATTCTGAAACATCTGTGTGAAAGAAGATTTATCAATTTAGAAAGATTAAAAATAATTTAATTTCAAAGACAGAAACATTAATTTCATTTTTAAAGATAAATTATCTATTGTTGATTTGTTTTTATATTTGTAGATCTGTGCGTGTTGCGAATTATTTTAATTGGCTTTTGCATTTATCTTTTAAAATCAGGTTGGCTAATTACTGGTGATAAAGGATATGTTGTCTTGAATGAAGATTACGCTTGTCTTAATATATATTATTTCTGTGAACAATTATTGTATTTATTATTTTGAAATTATATTTTTGTCCTTTTATCTGATTAAATCTTTATATTAGATAATTAAAAATATAACTTTATTTATTTTAATTTAAATACTCATAGGCTGGGACTCTAAAGCGTATGCCCTTTATATCAGCTCTTCATTATTTTGTGTTTCTACTTCCCTATATTATTATGCTGCTGTACTGTATTTCTTTTCTATTTCCAATTGGATCATTTCACTGGATCATATATCCAAAATTTTCAATACTGACTTGTTGATTTCATTTTTAAACGATAAAAATGATTTTTTTAACCTGTTCAATAAAATCTTTTCTTAAATTCATTAATCTTCTAATTGCATTTAGTAATCCTTAAGGATCTATAGCATTATTTACACGTGGATAAACTAAAATATCGTATTATTGAGTTGTTTTATATGGTTTGGTAGGATAATCGATAATCTAACTCCACGAGCTCTTGGTCGTATAAATGACTCAACACAAATAATCTTTATTGATACTACACTTAAAAATCTTTGTATTTTGTCGATACATTTGAAATAAGCAGGCGACCCTATAGGAGACCGGCTCAAGCAAGTTCACTAATTGAATCTGATATTACTTTTCTTTTCCCTTTTGTTCTTTTTCTACTTTGGTTTCAGTTTCTACACTTCTTTCAGTTTAGAGTCTTTTCAACCATAATGGCAATTTGCCTGAGTTGAGAGCTTCTTTTATAAGAAACTCACACATCATCCTATATTAGGAGCCAGGATTGATTTAATTTCCGAATTTATTTTTGGTTAAAGGATTAACATTTGCTTGTCGAGCTTGGAAAATTCCATCAAATTTATTTATTTTTATACGTAATAAATTAATTAGTTTATATTCCTTTAATAACTTTGTCTGGGGACCTCTAATCAATCTTATATTGCTATATTTGTGTTCGTCTCATCATTTATCACTTACTCATATCGATTTTTATTTATATCGATAAATCATTGTTGAATTACGAGAGTCCAGTCAAATTTTGTGAACATTTACTGACCGATTGTCATTTTTGGTATTTAATAAATATTTATAGACAGATTTCTTTTTGTTATATCCATATAGGAATCACCAGTGAAGGTTGAGTAATTAATTAAATATTGCGACTTCAACAAAAGTTTTAAAAGATTATATATTACTTCAATAAATGAAAAGTACGAGTACGTGATTTTTCCATCCCAAAAAAATACATATACTCTTAAAATTCCATTTTAATTTGACAACTGTATTTTAACGCTCTTGTATATAAAAATGCCTTATTAATTTTAATTAATTGACTCAATTCAAAAAGCAAATAAGGGATAAAAATATACATTGAACAGATTTTATTCACAAAAATTAATAATTTTAATTTGTTAACTTTGATTATTTTTTTGAGTTACATCAAAATAATTTGTTGGAGTTTGGCTTCATATAATAAATTTATCATGTATACTAACAAATTTGTATTGTATTTTATAAATTCCAAATTTCAAATTTTATTAAAAAACCTTAAAATTTTAAAGTTCTTTACAATTTTGTTAATAAAATGTTATCCTATTCAAAATCAATTATTTATTTACAATTATTTTGATACAATTTTTATAATCAAATTTTTTTTTATTAATTTTAATTTCCTAAGTTGTTTAAAATAATTAAGATATAAATTATGATTTATTGCTAATAAGTAAGTTACTTTGAAATTGTCAATAAGTTTTAAATTATTTTCTATTTTAGTATTTTATTTTGTAAAATTGTATTATAATTATTTTAAGTTCATTTAAGTCTGTGATAGTATTTAAAGTATTTTATTTTCCTATACATAATGAAAGCTAAAATGGAAATTCCTTTGGCTAATCTACATATTTTGAGAGAGAAACCTCTTCCAACAATTGACAGCAAGCTGACTAATAGATGCATCAACCAGACAAAATTTAAAGTTGATTGGACGCCTTCAACATCTAACGATGAGAGTAAATCATCTAAACACGGTTCAAACCGTAAGAAATTAGCAAGATTGGCTACCGTGTTTTTCTATATCATATCTGTGTCTGCCGCAGCCATAGTTTTGGCAGTATACTACAGCATTTTTTGGAAACCGAAGATTAAAAAATAATATTTATTTTGTCGAAATCTCTTTGCATCATGCATTTTTAAAATAAATGTTTAGATAGTGTTGACTTTGAACTGTTATTGATTTGACTATAGTTGTCATTTTGGAACTTATATAACGTTTGGATTGTTATTTATTAATTCTATTAGATTACAAAGGTACATAGGGATAAATGGGTGTCGGCAAAGAATAAATTACGCCAAATTTCCATATATAAATTTTGTTATCAAAATTAATCGAATTATTTAATTATAGTAGTTATAGGTAAAATCTTTTTCACAATATTTTCATACTCCTTTATTTCGGAATTTAAAAAATAATATTGTTATTTAATACGATTTTTGGAAACGTCTTTTTGGAGAAATATTTTCCAATAACTGATGCATTAATTGGAAAAATTTTAAAGTTGATTAGATGCCTTTCAACAGCTTGAAAGGGTTATACAGATAATTAATACAGATAAAATAAAAACATTTTATGCAGCCCGCATTTGAATTATTGGTGTCCCTAAGTCAAATTAAAAATTTCTATAGTTAAAAACAATGGTAGGGTCATAACTTAAAATTTAGATTTGAATATTGTTTTATTATGTATTTATTATTTTGATTTATTAAATTTAAGGGCACTTATGCTTTACTCTTGTTAAAAAATTATTAAAGGTACCTAGAAAGAATTAATAATATAATAGCCGTCATTAATTTGTTTGCTTGTTTGCACGTGTGTCACATCAAATCGATTAATAATATCATATTTAATATAATATAATAATAATCTTTTTAAACGACTTGGTTTTCTCACATGGACAACTCTAAGTAGGTTTATCGAAATCAAGAAATCGTGACAACATAAAAATATTCATCACTCCAGGGTCACGACAAGGAAAGTTGGTAAAAAAAATAGAAGGAATTTCACTCACAATATAGTTTATATGGAAATTTTTGACATGTAAAAATTAAATTTACAAAAAATTAACTTTATTTATATTATCCTTTTAAATTTTACCGTCATACTTGATGGGGATTATACTATTAGTATTTATATATTATTCAATATTTTGTAATATTCATTTACTTAGATTTAAGTTATTTGAATCTTAGTATCTCTCTTAAAAATTAGGCAAGTCCTGGAATCACGCATTTGAGTTTTCGATTTGTTTTATTGCTTCGAAAAAGCATACATAACACCTTGAACAATGATAAAACATGAGTCAATAAAATATCATTTAAACGCAATATGTCTCAAACGCCAACATATTGGAGAATAATATTGATGGCAAGAAGTTATTATATTTAAGGCATTTCTATCAACTTTTCATGTTTTCTTTGGGTCAAAATAACTGTTATTTTGACCCAAAGAAAACATGAAAAGTTGATAGAAATGCCTTAAATATAAAATATAAACACAGGCTTAAATTTATTTAGAATCAAAATAATTTTAAAAAATACCAAGTAAACATGTTAAAATTAGCTAACATAACATCAAAATCAAGAAAATAAAAGAAATAACAAACGCAAGTATAGCACGAAATAGACAAAAACAACATAACTAAATAACTCAATTAATAAAAATTCAAATTTACGGCGATAAGTAAAAATAATAATGAAGAATCAAATATTTAGTCAAATAATAATAAATAAAATAATCAAGAAACATTCAAAATCCAACACGAAGGCGCAAATGATAAAAATAAATAATAAAAATTTAAATAATAAATAATCCAAAATCGCAATTAAAAATGGAAAATATGAATTGGAAAAGAAACTGATTTTAAAGAATTTGAATTTGTTTTAATGCATTACCCCATACACGTGAACTAAGTATTGGGATAAGATCCAAATATCCTTTTTAATTTTTTTATTTTAATTAACTAAGTAATGGTCAATTGAGACGACCCACATAACACGTAAAACGCACAAAGAATACTTAAATTATTATGAAACATTAAATAAAACAAAAATAAAAGCACAACAAAAGTAAAAATAAGTAAAACAAAAGTAATAAAATTAAAGAAAAACAAGCAGTAGCACACGAAACACATTATGAAAAGCATTAAAACAAAGAATGAATCGCTGAAAAAAAGACACACGACTGCAGAAAATACTACCTTATCTATATGATACACCAAACACCACTGAAATACATTCTCTATAGTGGTGGTTGGCGTGTAAAGCAATTCACTCACCAATTGGCTGTATTAATCATCATCAATTTGAATATGAATTTGATAATGAATGTTTTTTGGAAATTTATTTTAGCCATTTTAGAAATGGATTTCAGGTAAGATATTTAATTTTAAGTAAAGTTTAAGTCTTGAATTTTGATCCATATAGATATGAGATCATTATTCAAGTTCTTAAATTTTACTTTTAGTCAACATAATTATAAATTATTTTTAATTAATTTTCAGGGATTTTTGATATTTTATGACAAGTATTTTGGAATATTTTCGAAAAAATGTGAGTTAGATATGTTTTTAATTATAATTAAATAAATGAATTACCAAAAATATGTACTTTTCTAAAACATTTTGGGAAAAATCCCCGAATAATAAAAATAAAATAATTTTTGTAATTTTTTTTCTGAGCTCAATATGAGGAGCTTCTTTCAGGAAAGCAAATATGGATTGAAAAGACATAGAACAAAATTCATCTGCTCTTGAAATGTCATTAAAAATATATTTTTAAAAATTTTCAGCGATCTTTTTTTATCCAAAAATTGTCTAAAATAGAATTATTATAGAAATGTATCTCAGCGGAGCATTTCGATGAATCATAAGTTTGTGTGTGTTTTTAGTATGTCTTGTGTTTGTGTGCAGTTTTTAATTTTTCTTCCACTTTTCAGATTTCTATAGTATAAGATGTATCTGACTGCATTCTAAATGAGAACATCAACGTGAAATCAGAGTAAGTATATATGTTTCTATAATGTAAGATTATTGATTTTTTTGTTATATTATAGGAAATGGTTCTCAGTGGTGTTTGGTGTAAGAATGGTATGTAAAGGCGATCATTTTATCAGTCAGGTTTAAAAAGAAAGAAAGAAATTAATGTAAAAAACAGAAAAGTAAAAACAAAATAAAGAAATAAACCAATCAAAATGATTGGAATTAAGATTAATAAAATAAAATAAATCACGATAAAAAACACACATGATCGATCCTAATTGGTCGAATGCATGTACAGAAAAACTATATAAAGGGCCATCTCAGTGGACACTTTACCATTTATTTTTTAACCACTTTTTGTAAGTTAAAACTCTAATTTCAGTCAGCCACTTTTTATACCTTAAATTCTCTTACTATAAAGTTTAAGCGAATACTTTTGTTATTTCAAAAGCCAATTTTCTGACTATTAGTTGAACCGTAATTTCATTTTCATTAAAACTCTTATAATCCAGTTTTTGGAGTTTATTTCGTTTCAATCTCTATTACGATTAACTTCAGATCTATATTCATAGCACTATCGGCAATAATTGTATTATGTTTATTTTCGTTATACATAGTATTACGGAAATGAAATTCATTCTAATTTTTCATTAAAAATTATTTTCAGCATTTGTTCTTCCTCATAATCATTAATATAACCATACATAATTTATAAGTATATTTTAAATTTTTTATTGGAGGTTCGTAATTTTAATATTTATTAACATAAATAATTAGTGGATTAGTTATCGTGAAGGGCTGAGGAGAAGATGCTAGTTGCTTCTCGCAGGCCAATTCACAATACATGCTCACTAACCGTAGGATGATTTCGTCTAGGGCTCTGAACAGGGATCTAGTCGCATTCACCACTGAGTGTTCGTTTCATAAAATCACAGTGTGTAGATAGAGATGACAACAAAAATCCCGCCGGGATCGTAGCAAAGTCCCACAGAAGCTGAACATCGTCGAAGAGTAAATAGATCAAATGCAAACCCCAGTGAGAATACACAATTGGAGTTACTATTCTAGGACATGGTTGGCAATAGGCAATAAAATGACCCAAGATCAAACAACTTATAGTATCTCGTTTTTTAACCTAGCACAGACCAATAAACTGATGATTTTGGTTCACCGAACTGTACTTATTATTAGCTTTTTGGCAATTAACTCAAATAAATAATAGTTTTCGTCAACTATAGGTAGATCACCTTAGGTTGCCATGAATATCAGATAGCATGTTATATATATATTAAGACAAAACTAACACTAGGTTATTCTGAACGTTGTCCCGTAGTAGAACATAATGCAGTGATTGGAAAAGCTTCAGTTTTCTAAATTTTGTAATTTTCTATGCTCACCTTAGAGATTATGAGTAAAGGTGTATCAATATCATTGCGCGGTTTTTCTGCATTTAACAGAGCCTGGGACCACCTGGCTTAACCAAAGATATAACGGTTTGTTTAATACGACACCATAGTATGGCATAACTTATACTTCGTCAATGCCGTGAAAATCTTGAAATAAGGACACCTGCAAAAAAATTAAATGATGATTATACGAATAAGAATAGTAACCATGGTGGTGATGAAGAGATCAGCAATGATGATAATACAAATAATAACATGTTCAACATAATAACAATGATAAGGTTGGCATTAGTGAGAGTAGCAATAATTACGAGATCACCCGTGACAATTGAATAAGCTGTAATAATATACTAGCAATTGGAATAATAAGGAGAGTACATCGGTGGTGGTTATAGACATAATGATATTAGTGGCTTCCTCTTAAATGGAATTCCTATTAAATGGAATTCGAGTAAAAAGGAATTACCATAAAATGGAATTACCATAAAATGGAATTACCATAAAATGGAGTTTCCATAATATGGAAAATAGAACTAAATACAACTAAATAATTTTATTAAGAAATAACCAATTTTATTGCATTGCCAACGGAAATCATATAAGATTGAAGCTCTTCGGAACTTGGCATGGAACATAAGCCATCTTTTAGTCTTTGAATTCTAGAAAAGGCCTCACGATATTTTTTTCTGAGGGTTTGATGTCTCCAATCGCAATACTTCAATTTCCGAATCAAATTCAATATCTTTTATAATATTTAAGACTTCATAAAAGTTTGGATGGGGTTTGTTCAATTTCCTGTTTAGTTTTGAATGAAATCCCTCTACCAAGTTATTTGTTCTAGGTCCTGAATTGAGTTTTTAAGTTTTTATTAAAAATAAAATCGTCGATTATTTGATTTTATTATCTATTAAACGCCTTGTTTATATTTTCAATTTTATGAGAACTCCAGTTTATGGGAATTCCACTTTACAGCTATGTACCAATAATATTAACTATAAATGTGGTAATAAGATTAACAGTAATGATAGTAAACATAAGAGTGAGCTCAGATGTAATAATGAGGGTAATATTCAGCATAATAAAGGTAATAATAATAATAATAATATTTAGTTATAAAATTTAGTTATTTAGTTATACAAATTTTCATACTAATAATTAGAAAAGTAATTATTAAAATAAGAACAATCATAAAGATAATAACCAGGATAATGAAAATTATAATAGTAATTGTAATGCACAGTTATATATTTTATTTATTTTTAAACAAGGTTTTGTAACGCCTTGCCTAAATGTAATTAGGAAAAAAGTAAATTATCGCTATACAAATATCGATGACAATTAAAAAAAATAAATCAATAAAGAAAATAACATAAATTATATACTGCTCCATTATTTCTCAGTAACTTTGGAAAAACTTACTAAATTGTATTGTCTAATCTCTAGCAATAAAGAAAGGTTCAAATTCCCTTCAAGTAACGAAGAAAGTTTTCAAATTCTCTTCAGTGTAACAAAGAAAATTTCTAAAGTAATTTGCAAGAGTCGACTTGTTGAAGCAAACAAAATAAACTTTCCATCCACTCTTAAGGTTTTTACTTTTTGAATTTTAATTGAATAAAGTTAGTTATACGATTCGTTAGCTGGTTAATTTAATTCATTTTATTTGATAATTTTATTGCTATAGTCGAAAATTTTTTCATTAAATACATTATTTGCAGCAAAAGGCTTAAATTATCATTTTATTGTTTTAAATAATAAATGCTGCTACCAAGAAATCATCATTTTATACTTTCATATAATTATTGTAATTTTTATTCGAATTTTTCGTTGTAAAAATTCCTACACAACACGCACCCCGATTGTAATAATAATTATAATA
>CAUHTR010007990.1:0-91666 GCA_959609185.1 Schmidtea polychroa
CTCTCTACAAAATGTACATCCTTCCACCACTCCCCATTTTATTCATCACTGTATATCACATATTTAATTGATATCAATCATAATAGTAAAATCTTTAATATATTTCGCCATTGATCAAATATTTCCAATTTCTAATTTCATTTTAAAATAACAAAACATCAATAAAATTACATTAGACACAAATTTTATCTGAAAATGATAAGAAACGAAATTGATTTATAATTAATTACATAGTATTTTTGCTCTGCTAATAACTATAACACAATTAAAGGTACTATAGGGTTATCCGGGACCAGTTTTACAAATAATAAAAATCGAGTAGATAAAAGATAAATATTTATTCTTGCTGTTAGAAAGAACAGAATAATAGCAAATAGTCACTTTTCCGGCGTCAAAACCTCACGCAGTATCTTCAGGATCCAATCAAACGGATCTTCGTCTTTGGCTTCTTGGCGGGCGCATGAACTCAGCTAGGTAGCGCTTCCATGTGGTGGCGAGCAGTCCCACGATGCTTCTTCTTACTAGATTTCGCAAAACCTCGCGTCCAATCAACGTGTGCGTTCTAGTTTCCGAATCAATGAAATTATATCGATGGTTTCCTTTGAAATGCTCGAAGTTGGCTTTCTCAAGATCTAAAGTTATGTAACCTCTCCAGCTATCTGAGTAGATGATGGAGGCATCTTCGATATTCTACTCAATAGCACGTAGTAGCGTGTCAGCAGATCGATCTGGCACCATGACAAGGAAGCACTGACGCGTCTCACTGACAGATTCCTCCGAAAATCCATTGCTGAGGAAAGCTTCTTCCGGCGTTATTCTTGCGTTTAGTGAACATGCTCTCATCTAATCTCGACGATCAAACTCCGACACTTGTAAAATTGGTCCAGGAGTCCTTTAACTTGCAGGAAAGCGATCACAGTAGCTTCAGTACGCGACAGTTCGAAGAGATTCATGGATTAAATTTAAAATAAATGAAAATTTCAATAGAAAAGGTAAAATTATGAAACTTGTAAAATTGGTCCCGGATAACCCTATAGCATCCAACTAAAATATATACTTAAGTTTGTAAAGTGATATTCAATACTATTTCCAATGACAGACTTGTTTCGAGCTTATTTGGCTCTCATTAATACCATGTAAAAAACTCGACTACGTCCTGTATCACTTACCACCATTGATTATCATTGAAAAGTTTAACTGTATTTACACTTATTTGATAACACAGTGATGATATGAGTTGCTTATACGACTAGTTGGAAAAACAAAAGTTATTCGATTCGACCTTGTGTGGAATTTCTTGAATGGTACCGATGAAAACCAAATAATATTAATAATAAAATTAATAATAAAAATAAATAATAAAATTAGCATACCATGAGAAGGTGCATTGAATATCCCTTTAAAAACTTTATTTTATTCAGTTAATCATCTGAAAACCAAGAGCTATTTGATCCAATAAAATGTAAGATATATAATTTTGAACAGTATGCAAATCAGTGATACAGCTACAATTTATGACCTCAAGAGACACATATTTTTTGGGGTTTTAATCATTATACTTAATAACAATAATTTCTTTTTGCGTTCTCCAGTCCTTCGTTATTCATAATTTTAATAAAATAAAATATCTATATTTTGTCATCAGTAAAAAAATTTAAATATTGTTGGCTCCTTTTGATCCTTATTCTTTTTTTGATAATATTTTATTTATCACTTTAACATTAAAACATATATTCTTCAAATAATATTATTATATGAACTTCTTTCCGTTTTCATCTCGAATTTCTTTTCATTTGACATTGTATTTATAAAAAAGTATGTGCCAAAAATTCGTGAATATCAAAACACATCGATATCTTTACTGATTCATAGTCAATTGTTTTATAAACACAATTCAAATAATATCTTTATTATTGGTTCATTTATTTGTATTTTGTTGGATTGGTTATATATGACTTTTCACATAATTTAGTGAACCTCGCTGAACCCTTTAGGCTTTCCTGTTAAGAATCATATGTTAATTGCAATTAATTCTCTCTAACAATTACAAGTGGATCATCTATATATATGAGATATATAATATATATATATCTATATATAGTATATATATATATATATATATATATATATATATATATATATATATATATATATATATATATATATATATATATATATATAATATATATATATATATATATATATATATAATATAATAAATGATGATTTCTTTATTACTAAATGATAAAAATATTCAAAACCACCTGAAGAAAATGGAAATTATGATCCTCAGGTTCTGAAGATAGCGATTCTGATTTGTTTTGAGTTTTATTTTGACTAGAAATTTCATGTGATAAGGTATTAATTGTGGAAATTTGAGAAATCTTTTGACTTTTCAAATAACGATCTCTCAAAACCTTTTTGAAATTTATGGGATTAGGTGATAATTTGCAACTTTGGTTTGTGAAATTCTGCATCTTATCATCCGTCTCTTCAAACTGATCTATATTAAAAAAAATTCAAAAATTTATTATTTTTCATAATAATTATATTAATAGTTAATGTTATAATATTAAATGTTATAAGAATTTTCATTCATATAGCAAAACATATTTATCTACTCAATCAACTAAGTTGTTCAAAAAAGATTAATTTACAAATAAATTAATAAATAAGCAAATTAAAAATTGACTGGAAATGTTAATCTGATACTTTAGAGATATACCCCCCCCCTCCAGGGATATAAATCAATTGAAGGATGTGTAAAATGAAAGTAGGTGTAGTAAAAAAATTTGAAAATATTTATGTGTAGAAATCTATTTCAAAATAGTGTACATTATTTACCAAAGTTGAATGACAAACATGACGACCATAAAGCCAACTGTGTATAAACATTATGTTGATGATATGTTTGTAGTGTTTGAAAATCTTTAGCACCTTTCTTAGATTATATGAATAATTTGCTCATGAATATTTAATTTACGTGTGAAGAAAAATTGTCTACGATAGCCTTTTTGACTTTGCATATTCAACGGAAGGAAAATGACTATCCTACTGAAATATACCTAAAAGCAACTGATACTGACCTTTATACTACTTCCGAGAGCTTTTGTGAATATAAATACAAACGAAATATGGTGAGAGGCCTAATTTTTCGTGTATGGTCTTTATCATCCCCATTTGTCTCATTCATTGAAAAGTGTTGATTCTCTGGTTGTGTTGCTACTTAAAAATGAATATTCTAAATTTTCTTGAGTTTGTGACAAAAGAGATTGTTGATAAATGGATTTTGAATACTTATGTTCCTTGCACAGATTTATCTGGATGTAATGATCCTATTGACCTTGAAGTTAATTCGTTGTCGAGTTTGGAACAAATTTGATCTAAGCACACTGAACAAAATACTTATGGTATTATCTTATTCTAAGGGTTTCAGAAAATTCATGCATAAGATCCTTAAACACATAGATAATACTATACTTAGGGTTGTTTCAAAGTCCTGTAAGGTTGGTAGCATGTTCGTTAATAAGTCTCCAATTCAATTTGGTTAATGTTCGGAACTCCTGTATCAATTTTTATGTAATTGGTGTAATACTACATACATTGGAGAGACTGCCCATCATCTCTGCACTCGACTTCTTGAGTATTGGCGACGGAATGGACTGAACTACATTAGTGATTGAAAGGGTAGAATTCACGTTTAAGTTAAAACTGGATATTGCTAATAAACATTTAAATTGTATATATCAGATTACATAAATTTTTATATAAATATTTAAATTAATAAATTAAAGTAAGTTTAAAATATAAAAATAAATTAAAATATATTAAATATTAAAATAAATTAAACCAGCATTGAAATCAGCATCAAAATTAAAATAATAAAAAAGCCTCGAACAGATTGTTTGAATATTACAAAAAAGCGCAGTTTTGTGAATAAAATAAATTTAGTAATTTTATTTGTTTAATTTATTAATTATGGAGATTGAGAATGAATTCGACGTTGTTGCGGCTAACATGGCGACCACGCCAACAAACCTATTGATTAGCAGGTTGCTACCAGAAAGATTCCACAGAGACGACGACCTGGAAGAATTCATCAAAGAATGCCAAAATTTTTTAATATTACGAAAACATCTGTCAAGATGCAGATGATTCTGGTTACCACACTGTTGGATAAACCATTATACGATGAATATGAAAATCAGAAGGAAAAACATTTGAAGAGAAGCTCAGATCAGCATTTTCGAGGCCAAAATCATTATTCGAAGACTTAAAGGAAGCTCTAAATTATGAACAAGGATCCGATTCAGCAGACCGCTTTATCGAAAAAGTAGAGAAATTAACCAAAAGATTACTGCGACATGAGTGGAACGAAGAAGAAATTAAAAAGTGCCTACTCATGAATGGGGCTCGAGAGAAAAAAGTTAAAAAGGAAATAGAAATGCAAGAACTAAAGACGTCAGAAGAAATTAAAAGCACAATTAGAAAAGTTGAGAAAGTGAATAAAGCTATAAACCATGTTAACTCCATCCGACCTATAACATATATGAAACCCGTCAAAACCTACAGAGATGCCGTTCAAAGACCCGCACAGACAAATACGATGACAATGTCAAAACCATTGGAAGCGACTAAGAACGTCGTATGCTGGACATGCCAAAAACCAGGTCATTTAAGCCGAGAATGTACTATGAAGAGGAGGATTCAGTGTTTTGGATGTGGATTATATGGACACGTACGCCGAGAATGTCCAAACATTCAGTGTAGGAGATGTCATCTACAAGGTCACAAAGAAACTGAATTCTATACAAACCTAGAAAGATTTAAGCCGAAAATGAATCATTACGGAAGAAATAATGCAGCACACCGAAATAAAGGGGGCCGATTTCAACAGAACAATCAGTATAATAGAAGAGAGGTAGCAGCAATTGGAAATCAAGATGCAAACTATCAACTGAATTATTCAAGTGAAGCCGAAGAGAAATACGACGAAATGCAATACCCAAACGAGGAAGCTCCATCACAGGAGACGATGATAGGAGCCATTTATTAGGTAATTTTGATTTTGATGAAAATGCTGGTTATAATAATGTAAATAATTTTTATAATGTAAATAATTTGAATAATGTAAATAATTTGAATAGTGTAGATAATTTTAATATAATATTTATGTAATAATTTATGTAATAATATGGATGAGGAAAGAGTATTGCAGAAAATCGCAGAAGCTAAACTAAGAATTAATCCTGAAAAATGTCAAATACTGAAAAGCGAAGTGAAATTCTTAGGCCATATTATAAATAGAGACGGCATCCAAACGGATCAGAGCAAAATTGAAGCTATTCAATCATTTCAAAGGCCGAAATGTGTGAAAAATTTAAGGAGTTTCTTGGGTATTTGCAACTATTATCGAAAATTTATTAAAGAATACGCAAAGAAGGCAAGAGCTTTAGAAAGTATATGTGGTAAAAATAGCGACAAAATAATATGGAATGAAAATTGTGAGCAGGCTTTTGAGAATATGAAGTTGGCATTAATAACCGCACCGATTTTGGTATTTCCTGATTTTAAGAAAGAATTCATACTGGATACGGATGCAAGTTTCGATACAATCGGCGCAGTCTTATCACAGAAGAATGATATGGGATATGAGCAAGTTATCGCTTATGGCTCACATGCGATGAATGACCACGAAAGAGGCTATTGTATTACAAGAAAGGAACTCCTGGCTATATATTATTTTTGTCGGCATTTCAATCACTATTTATATGGAAAAAGATTTACACTACGTACAGATTATAAAGCAATAACATTTATGCTAACCACGAAGAAGCCAACTACAGCTCAATTCCAGACCTGGATAAACTATTTAAGTAGCCTTGATATAAAAATGGAATTTAGAAAGGGTACACTACATACTAACGCAGACATGTTATCGAGGAAAACGTGTGGCACATGTGTACAATGTCTTATGGAACACGATAATCCTAAAATGGGAAGAATGAAAACCAGAATGTTAAATATAATGACTGAAGACAAAGGAGAGGAATGGCAAATGAATAGTGATGAAATAGAGGAGATTAAAAATAAAATAAGAACGAAAAAGAGTGGAAGGTTTATAATAGAGGATAATATTATTTATACCAAAGATAAAAGAATATGGATACCAGAGAGCAAAAGAAGAGAAATGATTAACAAAACACATCTATTACTGTGCCATGCTGGAGTTGACAAAGTTATCAAATACATACAAAACAATTTTGATATGAGAGATCTAATAAAGGAAGTAAAAACGACAATATCAAATTGCGAATCGTGTCAAAAAGTTAAAGTTGTAACTTCAAAGATGAAAGAGAAACCAAAAGTACTTGAAGCATCCGAACCCTTCGAGAAAATATATATGGACATATGTGGCCCAATGAAAGAAACATTTAACACGAAAAGATACATTTGCGCAATAATCGACCATTACAGCAAATACATCTCGTTAACAGCTATAAATAAACAGGATGAAGAGACAATTGGGAAGATATTGTTAAACAACTGGATTCTAAAATTTGGGGCACCCAAAGAACTACATGTAGATTGCGGGAAAACATTCGAAGCTAATAGCATAAAGAATATAAGCAAAAATGCAGGGTTCGAGATAGTGTATTCGAGTCCATATCATCATAATACGAATGGTATAATCGAAAGACAATTCCGGACAATAAGAGATTTTATTAATGCATCGCTGAAAGACGGAAATACAAAAGACTGGGCAGACCTTATCCCAGATATAGAATATACACTCAACGCAACCATTCAAAAAACAACGGGAGTAAGCCCAGCTGAAATTATTTTTGGTAGGAAAATTGATAGATCAAAATGATATAATGATAGTAGAATCAACAGGAACGATATCGCATTGAAAATTGAAAGTAAAAGACAAAATGAGGAAACAACAACTGCAAGGAGGTTGGATATTGGAGACAAAGTGTTAATCAAACGAGAAGTACGAAACAAGGATCAAGATAGATATGAAGGACCATTCACGGTAACAAAACGAATACACGATCGCAGTTATATGCTGAGAGATAAAAGTGGGAAGTCTTTAATCAGGAATATTGAAAAGATTAAAGAATTTAAAGAAGGGGGATGAAAGGGTAGATTTCACGTTTAAGTTAAAACTGGATATTGCTAATAAACATTTAAATTGTATATATCAGATTACATAAATTTTTATATAAATATTTAANAAATTTAATTTCAGAAAAACTTGTGATCGTCATTTTTTACTGTACTTATAATTACAGAAAATAATGACTATTACAAGTTGGGATAAGAATAACTATATTCATGGGAGAATTTCTCCTATTTATAAATCAATTAAGGAACCATAATTGTCCAAAAATAAAAAAACGTGGAGTGCATTTCGAAAGAAAAGCATTTACTAATTAGAGAACTTAAAAGCAAAAAAAAATACAAAACATGAAATCCATAAATTTTCCAAAATTTTAATTACCATCACGAAACTTAATTAAAATAATTCGAGAAATATTGATTTTCTTTCATTTTTAAAATCTTTTTTGAAATTTATTTATAGTTCTGTATAAATTCAATCAAATAAAAACCAATAAAACTTAGAATAAAGAGATTAGTAACGCTGGTAAGTATATCAAATACTTTACTTTTTGACTAAGAGACTAAAGGTTATAAATAGTAGCGTACGCGGTGTGAAAGGGGTCAGAATTGCCAATCGAAGAATATCACCAAAACCATCCTACATCTGATAACTGTATAGTTTTAAACTGGGAGAATATATAGAATTCAATGACTTACTAGGCAAATAGTGCATGAAGGCTTTCTTAATAATTATGAGGAATATCAAGCTCAAATTCCATTTGTTTAATTAATTTTTTATATATATTTTTTTGTATATTTTGTGTTTTGTTTGAATATTACTAAATTAGTTATAAAATTATTATTATCATTATTATTATTATTATTATTATTATTATTATTATTATTATTATTATTATTATTATTATTATTATTATTATTATTATTATTATTATTATTATTATTATTATTATTATTATTATTATTAATATTATTATTACGGTTTACAAAATTATTATTATCGTTCTTTTTGTTATTATTGTCTTTTATGTGGAACTTCTCTCCAGTTGAAGTTGAAGAGGTCATCAACATATCAAATGTTATAGTTTATTGAAAAATTAAATTTAAATTAAAATTAGAATGCAAAATTCAAATTTAGTACAAACCAAAATACTAGAATTCCAGGAAAATTATTTATATGTTATATACGAAAATAGAAGTCACCACGAAATTTGAAAATTCATTGTAAGAAAAGGCTCATTTATTTCAAAGAGTTTATTATTCTGTTTTAATAAAAGGTTTTTTTTAGAAAATTATTTATAATTTTATTTTCCTTTATATAAAAAACTACATACACACAGAGCAGATTTTACCAGACAGATTTTACCAATGACTCGACTAGACTCAGCAGTAATTTCTATTTCATAATATTATTTTGCTTCACATAAAAAATAAAGAATAATAAATAGAACATTATTATTATTAAGATTGTTGATACATTTATTTTATATTCATAATTATATTTTTCAAATATTCAAAAAAAACTTGGATAAATTAATAAATAATGTGTTTTCATATTTTGATCGAGGTCAACATGCAACAATCAAACAATATACATACGATAAATATATTGTTAGATTTATCTCACAATAATAATAATAATAATAATAATAATAATAATAATAATAATAATAATAATAATAATAATAATAATAATAATAATAATAATAATAATAATAATAATAATAATAATAATAATAATAATAATAATAATAATAATAATAATAATAATAATAAATATTAATAATATCAATTTTAAAAACATATAAAAATTACTAAAAATAAAAATAGATTTTAATCGTTATCATTTAAACCTTAATGAGCTTGCTCAAATTTCAGTCATTTAAATTTTCTATTATTTAAATACAATATGCTATAATAAGTAGTAAATAATTGAATAAATTCAATAAAAAATTTCCCTCTGACATTTGTCCTATGCATTTCCACATGATTCTTATAATTTCCTATATGAAATGAATGGATTGGAAAATGGATAGTTGATAATACGGATAATCTCATATAGTTAATTCGGATCTTGTAAAAATTCTGCCCCTAAAATTACACTTATAAAAATTCTGCCTCCAACAAAAATATTTTTTAAAAATAAATAACTTCACAAGCATTAACCAAAAACATTTTTTATTTATAAAAATCTCTTATTAATTCTAAAGTTTTTTCAAAACTCTCTCCTCTAACGTTATCTCTCCACATAAATTCATTTAAATAATTTTGTATAAATTCCTTTTTGATACCCATCATTGTTTTACATCTTCTTTAGTTTTTAGCCCAATAAAAGTTTTGAGTGTGAATACCTGTAACTGGTTCCACGAAGTTAACTGAATGGTTAACGGTATGGTGTTCATATCCCAAAACTTCAAGATTATTATAGACCGTCCATTCATCGCTATGAATAATGGATCCTGAAACCACTACTTCTTGAATAATAGGTTTTAAAGTAGCAGCTGTCCTATTTGGGACAACTTTCATATATCCTTTAGCAGGTACATATTACGTGTCCACAATTCCAAACACCAAATTTGGTTATTAGAAACCTTTTAAATGACACTTATAAAAATTCTGTCCCTAAAATTGCACATATAAAAGTCTTGCTCCTAGGGGCAGAATTTTTACAAGATCCGTTAATTCGACTGTGACTTGTTAACAATAAATGTATAAAATGCGTCATTCAAACAAAATGAAATGGTTCAGTAAACTTACAAATGCTACTAATAAATAAGTGAATAGTTTCTATTGGTATCACTTATTCTCTTTGGTAATGGGAATTTTCTTTTTTTTCTTTGAAATTTTCTGTTTTGATGTCAGTATTGTGCCCACCCATTATCCATATGCGATATATGTTATGATATATTATCCTATAAATTTGGTATCAAAACTGCCTTTTATCGTTCCAGTGAGACTTATTGTCAGATCTAACTGAACCTTTTGTTGAAGTATGAAGTATGATTACTTAGCTCAAAATTATCCATGATTTTTAGATTTACGCCAAGCTCAATCTCATCATGTGGTTCTTCAGGTTTATTTATACTCCTTTGATATCAGAATCCGTACACCACCGCCTCTGGTTATAAGTAAAACACACTGGACTCAATGATACTGTAATTAACATTTGCTTGATAACACTTTTATTTCTATATTATCACAAAATTTTAGCTATCAATTTTGAATTATTATTATTATTATTATTATTATTATTATTATTATTATTATTATTATTATTATTATTATTATTATTATTATTATTATTATTATTATTATATTATTATTATTATTAATATTATTATTATTATTATTATTATTATTATTATTATTATTATTATTATTATTATTATTATTATTTTTATTATTATTATTATTATTAATATTATTATTATTATTATCATTATTATTATTATTATTATTTAATTTATTATTACCAAATTTTATAAATATAAAATCTAAAAAAATTCTGATTTATTTCAAATTTGGAATTTCAGTGAAAATTTAAAATTGCTTTGTCTGATATGAGCATAAAAATGAGTTTTATATTTCAGTTATTATGATAAGAAATGATTAAAAATAATTATGCAAATTAAAAGTTTCATTTATCATTAGAAAACATAAGAAATTGTTTTGTGGCTTCAATATTTAAATAAAACTTTATTTTTTTCATTTAATTTCTTGAATTTTATATTATGTTTGAACAATTTTCTGTTTTTGTAATTATTTTATACTAATTTCAATTAATAACGCATCTTTCACTGAATAATATTCTACATATTCAAAATAATTTTTATTATATTTCATTTAAAAGTAAAACAAATTATAATAATATTCCTTTATCAAATATTATATAATTTATCTTTATTCTAAAAATATATTTGTTATTTGAAAAACAATTTATTTCAATTATTAATTCAATTTAAATTTCTTTCTAAATTTTTTCAAATTAAGAATATTCTTAAAATTAATTGTATAAAAAATTATAATATTTTTGTAGATATATTTTAACCAGTTGAAAAATAAACAAAGCAACAAAATTTTTAATTTATCTACATAAAAAATAAAAATTTTAATTTTAATTTTTACCAAATTTTTGGATTATACTTGTTCATAGAAATCTATAATTTTAACGTGCTTTGAAATTAGTTAGACTCCTCTAAAGTCACGGAAGCTAGGAGACTTTACGGCAAAGGCCATTTTATTTTGTTTCCTTTTATACCAAACCACTCAAAATGACGGGTGATTAATAAAACACGATAAATAAAGGAAATTAAACATTTATCCCAATTCCCTTTGATTTTGATTTAATGATAAATCAAAATTTACCACTCTAAATGTTTTTTTTATTTTCATACTAAAAAGTGTCATTTTTATTGTCCGAGAACATTTTTGTAAATAAAGGCAAATCTTTTCTTGGATGTTCATTTTTAACAAAAGTATCTCAGGAAATTATTGCAAATGTTATTGCTTTTTATTTTTCTGCAGTGTCCAGTTTGAAGTTGCTGTGTTTATTCACTCTTTATGTTGGCAACCCCGGTCATAATCTATTTTTAGTTAACTTTGACTGGTTCACGTTTGGAGAAAACTCACCTTAAACTGACGTTACATGACTTGCGCAAAACACAACTTGTTTTCTCCTAGCAAGGTATCTTTCTCACTTTGACTAGTAGCTATGTGAACTTGTTATAACGTGTAAATTCTGTACTTGCTCTGGTGCTTTGCAAAGTGTCTATATTGATATGGCGTTCTGTTTCGAAACAGATTGTTTTACAGTTCTGAATATCGCTTATAAATTTGGGACAATGTCGGGGATTTCCTGCATGTTTACTGAGCAACGAATCCTTATCCATCAATAAGGAATAAAACTTGAACACTTTACTTCGAGACATGAGGATCACCAAAATATTGATGTACAAATACAAAAAGAAGAAACAAAGAAATTGAAGAGGAACTTGAATACCAAGCAGTAAATGTTTAACAAGAATGGAATTTTGGAATGATTCATGAAAAAACCATAAAACTACAGATCGACCAGAAAAATTTAACAAATTTTACAGCATTATGAATGAGTCGTAAGATCTCAGTAAATTTCATTCTTTCCATTGTTTTTTTAGACAAATTCTGGTAGCAATTTTCAGCCCATAAATCGGATAGTTTAAGTTTCTTGATTCTTAGACTCTGTGAGCATAAAAAATTCATATAAATTCATTTAGTTATGACAATATGAGGATTTAATTATTATTGAAAATGTAACGACCCACAGTTTCAGTCTAAATAAACGAAAGTGAGTTTCTAACGTTATATAGTCTGATATTTTGTTTTAATGAACCGGATGGCCCTTCATCTTTACATTGTTTATCTATATCCTCGGAAACCTGAATCTGTAAAGGTTTGCAAGACATTAGTGTTTTATGATGAGTTAGCCATAATTACCTGCAAAGCTTTATGGGCGTATTTCTATAGTTAAACAAATTGTAATTAATATAGAAAACTTGATTTCATAAAATTATATTACTTACAATTATAGTTTTATTATTTACTTGATAATGAGAATAATATTAATTTTACTCGCAAATCGACAAAAAGAGAAATATCATAGAAGTTCCTTACGAAAATAACTATCCAATTCTTCTTTGTGCCAGAAAACCTTATGATTAATAGCATTAGTAGCTTCATGGTCCATTTGAATGGTATAGAAACCACTTAAACATTTTCCTGTCTTCAATATATCTCACAAATTTCAATTAATTAATTATTATAAGAAATTCGCTAAAATTAATTAAATCAATTAGTGTAACAAATTACAATTTATTAATTATGTAGGTCAAATTGACAATTCAATCAATATTTTTTTCAAGTCACCCCTTCACCATTTGAGTAATTGGAGCAATTAATATTATTAAATAAAACTATATATAAATAAAATATTTTATATTTACGGTTGCCATAGTGATAAATATTATCAATACAATTCTACAAAGACGGATAGGAAAAATGAGTTGAGAAATAATTTACCCGATTTACATGCAATATACAAATACTGTAATGCTAAAAATAATTTATCCAGGTTATAGTAGAATTATTTCCCTTTCGAAGAAATGCATTGAAATTCTCAATGAAAATTAAGCTATCAGACTAAATAAATTATTTCATTGATCTAAAATTTTTGTCTTTACAAATCACTATTTCTATTATTTTTCTCAGAATTTATAAAAAAAAACATCGTATAAGATACAAATGAGAATTATGAATAAAAATCATGTTGAATAATAAATTATTTTCCTCTCGTTTAAATCGTTCGTATTTGATGGATTTCAAAACTTTTATCCTTGACGATATATTAGAATTTTAGACAGCAATCTAGCTCCGAATTTCAATTTTGGCGCCAATATAAATTTTGTTACATCTCATATTTTTTTATTAACGACATTATATAAATTGATTTATAGTTTTTTTTTGTTTTAATAATGTAAATATTTACAAAACAATATATATATATATTTCGATAAGAAATAATTAAAATATAAAACAGGAAATCTACTCTCTTTAATTTCCTTCTCAATTCGAATGGCTGGTCGCGAATTTTGCGAATTTCTCTTAAACTTTTTTTAATGTGCAAAAAATAGTAATGTTAATTTGTTATCCGTAAAAGGAATTTATATTGATGCTTTATTTTGGTTGTATGTAACTTTTGAATCATATTGTCAAGGTGATGTACCCCTTCCGTGTGACACGACTTTGGTGCTGAGTTCTCTATTAACGATGACTTCTGGGTGTGAAAAGAAAATCTACAACAGATTCAGATTTTTATCTATTAAAGTATGTGGGAAAAGTTTATTTCATAAATTTTGGGGACAACCCTTAATTTTGGAGCTATGTTGCACATTTGCACACATGACAATCTAGGAACTGTATTAATAAAACGCTGTAAACTTTTTGTGATTAAAAATATATCTAAATAATATATTTGTTTAATAACAAATAATAAAAATAGATTGTTTGATGTGGTTAAAGCTCGAAACAAAATCGAAATACGGTTGACATAAAACTTCACAAAAACAAATCAACAAGAAGTACGTTTCTTAGTGGTTGTATTGACAATGAATATGGAATATCAAACTCTAACTGTTACATATATGCATCAAAAAAACCAAATTCCACTGAAAATTTTATGAACCTAATTGTTGAAAATTAAATTTGACTTTAACTTTTTTTAATTATTTTAAAATAAACTCAAAAATATAAATTTTTCTCAAAGTCTTTCAATTTTAAATGAGAAATGCGTAGGAGTATTGGGAGTAAACACCGGAAAGGAAAAGTATCAACGAATATGTAAAGACAGAAGAATGATATGATAAATAATTTCGTAGCTGATGAATTACTAGAATTCATTAATAGTCAAACCAATCAGAGCAAAATATGTTATACATATTTTTATATGTTTTATATTTAAAATTTATATTTTTAAAGTATTCCAATTATTTGTTATGATTTGAAAAAAATCGTAATGTTTAAATTTACGAGTGAAAACACATGAAGGAAATGTAAGGGGATATTGCAACAGTAAGGAAATATTTTATTTGAAAGAATAAAAATAATAAAAATCGCTTGACTTTTTATTCTGTGTAGTCTCATGTGAAGATTCTAATGATATATGAAGGATGAAAAAAGCTTTTTGGAAGGATGTATCCCAAAGTTTTCAAATTTTCATGATTTTTGTAGTTAATAACATTATTTTACCATTTAAAAAGTTACAAAATTTCAATTAATTTAACAATAAATCTTAAAACAAATCATGTCTAATTTGAAATGAATGTTAAGATAAAATATTTAAATATGTTTAATATAAATTGAAAAATAATTAATTATTTAAATTAAAATATTTTGGTAAAGAAAAAATTAATAAAATCTATAATATTTAGTTTTTTCTATTCTAGCTGACGATGACAGGAAATGTGTGAAATATATCGAAAAACAAATGTTTGAGTATATTTAAATCACTGCCATGTTTCGTTAAATATTTATGTAACAAACGAATTTTTTAATAATTATACAGGAATTTATAACGAATTATATAAATTTTAAAATTTAAATGAATTTTAATTAATCTATTTAAGTCCATGGTAACAGAAACATTAATTCTTTGACGAAATTTAATGTCACTATTGCCACACTCCTTTCCTATAAAATTGGAATATATTTTTCTGAATTTAAGGTACCGTGTATTATTAGTTATGATAGAAACCAGTTGGAAAGTGTCATTAACCAAGTGAGTGCCCTAATCTTTTCTGTCTAAAATATCTGACATTTTGCTATTCATAGGTCTTCCAATTGGCAGGGCATTTTAAATTAAATCACTTTTCATCAGAAATTTGTTTTTTCTAAAGTGTCATTTTCAGTCAACCATTTATTGACAAATTCATTCTATGAAACTAATAAGCAAATTTGTTTTCCTTTATTTTTATACTTGAGATCAACAGATTTAATGTACATTTGAAGACAGAATCGCCTAAGCCAATGGTTCTCAACCTTTCGTGTAGGCGACCCCATTGATATATTTTTACGACTTCGCGACCCAAATTTATTTAAGGAAAATATAAAACTTATAATACTCGATGGAGGAATTATTTTTTTTTGTTGAAAAATTAAAAATTTCATAATTGTTTGACGTTTTTATAAAGAATATATTAAAAAAGTTATAAATGCAAAGGCAATCATTAAATAACAAAAAATTATTTAAATTTCATTGATGAAATTTTTTACAAATATATATATATAAATATGGCGACCCCGAGGTTGAGAACCACTGGCCTAAGCCTTTATACATAAATTTGAGGCCTTCTTAATTTTTGTACAATGGGCTCTATAACTTTATGTAGCTTAGTTATACTAATTTTTATGAAATATTATGAAGCATCTTTTTAGTTTTTGGAATATAACGGAATAATTCTTTTGCAACTTTTTTAAATGTTTTTCATTCATTTCTCATTCTATTTAATTTAGACGGCATTTGAAAATATTTGGAAAGGCTGTGTGGGAAATTTGTGTCAAGTAAATAGAAATATTGATCTGAAATTTGAAATGGAGAGAGACTTTAACATTTAAAAGTTTTGAAATAACAAAAAACATAAATACAACAATTGTCTTCTTCAAAAATTTAATAAAAATATAGATATTACAATGGAACAAAGACGAATTATTATAAAATATATTGTTAATATCTATATATAATTGAATTTTAGTAGAAATGAAATCAGAAAGTGAAAGAAGCTTAGCCATTATGTAGAGATGTAATACCGAACGTATGTAATGTAACGTAACTATTAGTTTATGATACGACTGTGTTAACAAAATGAAGACAGATCCCAAGTTTAAAATTTACAAAACCATTAAATTAATAATCAGATGAACGATTTCATTTAAATATTCAATGAACGAGAAAGTAAATGCAGCTGTGATCATTAGTGTTAATGTTGTCCTGTTGGTTTCGTTAGTCCTGTAAAAGTTGTCTAAAAGACAAAAAGATCAGTATGTAAGATGTCCTCAAATGAACGCCACAAAGATAAAAAATCATAACAATTAAGTCATAATTATCAAGAAATCATGACTGAGAACGAATTATTTTTAGGATAAAGAGGTTTTTTTCTTTGACTTTAATAAATAATGATCATGAATTGCATGTTCCTTAATGAATTAAATAATAAAGATATAATACAAAAAATGATAATAAACTTCAATAATGAAAAAGTTCAAGTTAAAAAAATGAATAAAAATAATAGACATCAAAAATAAGAAAAATAATGTAAAAATAATGCCTACTTTTGCTAAGTATCTAATGATGATAGTTGTTATCGAAATATATTGCAGATATTTATATTTAAAAGATACAATTTTTTTTAATTAGATTTAGTTTATGTAAAGTTTCAGATAAGTAAAGAAATTTGGATAATTTTGACGAGTTTATAATAGTATAAGTTTTTGGACTTTTTGCTACCCCTAAAATAAGATTTCGGAACGTTAGAACAGATCAGATGAAATACAAATGCATGATTATGATTGTTTGATTTTTCTATATTTTGCTGGTTGCTGATTGGCTGCACACGTTCATCAATTAGTATAATTACTCATACGAAATGAATCATTAACATATTCCAAACATGTAACTTGTTTTAAGGTTCAAACAAATCAGTCAACGGATAATATCAAAGTAAAAAACCTATTCAACAGAAAATATTGATATTAAACCTTAGATATACCACAACCAGGGCCGCCTGTGTTTGACGGGCCCCACCCCAAAAAAGAAAAAATGATACATGAACATAATTTTTTTTCAATTTATTTAATGAAATATTTATTTCTTCAATATATTCAATAATATACATACATAAGCAATATTTTTTATTCTTATTTTGTACAAACTTTCTACTGCTAATTCCTCGATAATGGCATCAAAATTTATCTGTTTTGTTACCTCCTGCTCTATTGACAACATAGTCATTCCCTCTAACCTATCTTGTTGCATGGTTAATCTTAGATCATTTTTAATTAACTTTAATTTTGTAAAAACTGCGTTGCATTTGGTGTCAAAACTTGCCTTAGCTACTAATAATTGTTAGAAATATGAATTCCCGAAGTCCCGACCTCTGAACCGAATATTCAGAACTAGAATTTCCCATGCATTTGAAATTTTTCAATTCAAAGTTTATGAAAATTGGTTTATTAGTATTACATTTCAAGGATTCCAAATTGATAAGATAATATTAATAATTTGGTGAAAAAATAATTTTTCCTTTAAAATAAAATGTAATGTAATTGTTTAAAAATTTAGAATTTTATGGTAAGTTTTTATTGATAATTAAATATTTTAATTATCTTAATTATAAATTTTTATTGTAAATAATAATTATTTAATGATATTATCTTTTAATTTTAGATTTAAAATTTATAAATGAAAATTTTTATTATTTATTTTTTGTAATAAAAATGTGGGTAGATATCCTCCTAATCACTTTAATATTGCGGTTATCAATTTTTTGTATTAAATTTATTATTATTAGTTTTATTGAATTTTACAAAACCATTATCCAGTCTTCCACAACTTACAAGAAGGAAAGGGTCACGTTAATACGACAATAAATTATTCCGGGCAAATTAATTGTTATTTCTATAATTTAAAACAAATATTTATTAAGGAAGTATAAAAACACAAATATCTAATAAATTTGATGCATTATATTTTTTTCAGTAACCAGCTTTCTGTAATTTGGATCAAGTTAGATGTCAATATTTTTAAAATATCTTCAAAATATTATTTAGTGATGGAAACACGCTGTTAATTTTTTTCGCATTGAAAATGATGACTTGTCTATAAATCTGCTTCCAAAAATACAAAGCACTTTCTGAGCAATTTCGATAAGCTTTTTCTCTAAACCTTTATAAAAAGTCAATCAGTCTATTTTCTCTAGATTTTCAAATATAAATTCCTGAACATTGTAGGTCAAAAAAATCCAATTGGAAACCTACTGGTACTTCTTCCTACTTTACAGAAAATGGATCTTTAACCAAACATCGCTTAATCTCCTTCCTCAATCGGAAAGCTAACTTTCTCTCCATAAGCACAGATAGGAAAGTAAAACAGCTTCCCTGCTGTGATTTGTGCATGGAAAAGTTGTAATTTTACTTTAAATTCTTTTATTGAATCATTCATTTCAAATATTAGTTGACCTTTTTCTTAAAGTTGCAAAGTTAGGAAGGCTGTAATATCGCAGAAGAAAAAGAGATCATAGTTCCACTTATCATCTTTTAGCTCTGAATTTTCTTGGTTCATTTTCAAGAAATTTTCTTATTTCTTCTTTTATAGTAGCAACACGCTGAAGAATTCGCCCTTAACCATCTTATTTCTTTTTTGTAAATTAAGTCAGCTTCAACCTCTTTAAGAAATGTTTGGAATCTTCTGTGTTTTAGTCCATTGCCATGGACATCATTAACAATGAATAACACTACAAACATTAGGTAATATGCTAAACTTGTAAATGGATAATACAAAGGTGTTTGTTTATTTTTTGATCGAAAAGGGTAATTGCTCCAATGTCTGTGCCATTTATGTATGTAACCTCGTCAGTACAAACAGCGACTAATTCTTGAAATTAATTACTAATTGTCCTTTTAGTCATTTTATGACTTCGTCACAAATTTTTTTTCAATTGTGTGACCGGTAACGTAGCACATTCGAGCAAGTTCGTCGTTAATTTCGAAGTCGCCATTGGTTCCTCTTCCCAGGACATAAATTGGACGCCACAACCATTATACACTTCTTTAAAAACTTCACCATTATTGTCTAATTCAGCAAAGACAGGATGTTTTTTATGAAAATGACACCGCAGATTATTTTCCTTCGGAATGCTTTCTGTTTCACGACACACAAGACATATAATTTTTTCATTAAATTTATAAAACAAATATTTATTAGTTCATTCAGAGTTAAAATTATTTTTTGATTCGGGTTTTCTCCTCTTAGGTACACTCATTTTTTCTTTAGATATAAAATAAAACAAATAATTAATTAATTAAAATCGCCATTCGTACATCTTTTTCACTATATATTTCGATAGCATCACAATCATCATCAGGTTATCTACATTCACGACGGATGAATAACTATACTATATTGATAATATATAAACTAATTATAAAATCTATAAATTTTAAATTATAAATAAAAATTTTTAAACAATTATTTTTTTAAAAATAATTTTCAATAATCAATTATATTTAAACTTTTAAAAATTATTTTAAAAATATTATTTTAATTATTTTTTTAAATTATTTACCATAACTATTATTAATATACATCATAGTTGATTATAGTTGAATTTTCAAAGTTGTTAAAAAGAAAAAATTAATTACTTGTGTAGGAATTACAATTTAAACAAAATACAAAGGAAGTGTAAATAAATCGTAATATTGAATTTGATTGCCGGTCGTTCTCAGTTGTTAGATAATTACCATTTTTTGTAAATAAGTATAATTTTTTAAATTCATTACAGGCCGTATTTTGTGTAGGCCTGCTCTTATCGATCAAACATAGAAAAGATTTATATGTACAGTTTCGTATTAATCTGATATTTTGTTGATTTTCCTCTCACTGACGATTATTTCATAATCTCCACCCCAGTGTAAAATATTAAGTCGTTATTTATCAGTCTTTGTTACTTAAATTTTTTGAAAGTTTTATTATTATTAATTGATTTGCCAACTTTTACCAAATTTAAGGAATAAATGTTAATTCTCATTCGACCAGCATATGTACACTTACTCGTAATCGACCCTTCTGGCTTTGTACATCTTCGTGGCGTCAAACTGTAAAATTCCGAATTTGACAAGATCATATTAAAATTGGCTCTTAAAATTATTTTAACAAAAAAAACTATTTAATTAAAAACAAATTTTCAAAAATGTACTTATGCGTGTTGATTATATCACATAAGCTGCCCGATGATTATGTAATACATACAAGTTGTGGATCTATACCTCTCATAGTACATTACTGGCAAGTCTATTTTTGTATAGCAAACATTTTATTTTCTTATGACTTGGTTAATAAATATTGTTAGAAAATAGATTTAAACTATCCATAACTACAAAACACACAGAAGTTGATTGGTAAAGCTTGTCAGTAATTTTAAATTTATTGAAAGCTAATCTTTGGATATATTGTTTTACCAAAAAAATGGACCAACTCCACTGAAAAGAATGATTCACATATTCGTGATAAATTATATCTTAAATTTGTTGTTATTAATTTATAATTAAACATACATGGCAACGATTTAATTATAAATAAGCGCCACTCAAACATTCTTTAATGATATATTTCGACAGTTTTCGATATATTTTCGAAATATATCGTAAAATGAATGTTCGAGTGGCGCTTTCTTATTAATTTATCATTATATGATATTTATTATTAGAATTAAAATATATTGTCAGTGACAAAAGATGAATTTCTGAAAGATATTTTATTCAGGAAAGAGCTGTCAAGACTAGTGATATTCAAATGATGCCAATCGAACAGAACTGCCTTAGAAAAATAATCATGAAAGATTTTAGACAAAAAAAGAAAAATTAAATCTATCCTTGCGATGCTATAATAAAGATATTATCAAGGAAATTGGCAGTAAAAAAGAAAAAGATTAAAGATTATTGATTTCGTTTTTCTTCTATAAAAAGATTTTCTAAATATTTACATACGAAATAAATTAAAAGTAGAGAATAATCGATTTGATACAACGAGAGCAGGAAAATGTATTGTAAAATTTACCAAACGTTTCAGAATATACCGTATATACTCGCGTATAAGTCGAGTAAATTTTAAGAGGTTTTTAACTCCTAAATTGGAAACCTGCGTATAAGTCGAAGTAACAAAAATTTAAAAAAGGTTTAATGATTTCATTAAAAATTAATTTGTACGTTTTTTGACCCGCGTATAAGTCGAAGTGGCTATTTTGACTTGAAAATTTGACGTAAATTTCTCGACTTATACGCAAGTATATACAGTAATTGCTGCACCATTTTAGAAACAAAAAGGATTTTATTAAAAAAGTTTTTATCGTTTATAATAAAAAAAATATTGTCTACATTTATTTTCTTTTTCTGTTCATGTAATTAGACTTCTAAAATATATCAGACAAACAAGAGTTAATGAACTAAAAGTTTTTCAAGCATGAAACACATATGCACTTTTACAAAATATCAATTATACATTGTTACATATTTTTATAAAGGAATAAAACGGTTCAATGATGGACTTTCGTGTTTCTGTTTCTAACAACAGACGTTTCAAAATAGTTATTTTTTGGTTACGACACATTTTAATATAACTTTAAAAAAATAATTAAATCTTTAAAAGATTTCAAGTAAATATTTTTAGTAAAACCTATAACATAACTGTAACATTATGCAAATCAAGTAATTTATTGTCTCTTAATTTCAGTTTTTAATCCAAATTTTTAAGCCATTTAAGGAAAGATCAAAAGAATATATTCGACATTTAATCTTGAATATTTTTTAAATATTGAATTGGTTCTAAAAGCAGTGAAAAAAATAAACATTATTATTTAAAATAAAATATTATTATTATTATTATTATTATTATTATTATTATTATTATTATTATTATTATTATTATTATTATTGAATAAATAGTTAAACATACATGGCAATGATTTAATTATAAGATAACGCCAATCAAACATTTTTTTCACGATTAATTTCGACAGTTTTCCTGTCATCATCAGGTGGGATATAATACTCATTAAATAAAGGATTTTAAACAAATTTAATTATATATAAAAATTTTTTTATTTTATAAAAATATTATTTTTTAAAAACTTTAACATTTAAAATTTAATTTAATAATTTAAAAATTTAAAAATTTTTTATCAATTATTTAATTTAACACAACAATCAATACATACAATACACAAAAGCTTATTTAAAAACACTCAACACACAAGTATTTACAGCATTCTGCACATTAATTTTCGGATTCAATGATTTTATCAACAACGCCTCACATTTTTAAATTATTAAATTAAATTTTAAATGTTAAAGTTTTTAAAAAATAATATTTTTATAAAATAAAAAAATTTTTATATATAATTAAATTTGTTTAAAATCCTTTATTTAATGAGTATTATATCCCACCTGATGATGACAGGAAAACTGTCGAAATTAATCGTGAAAAAAATGTTTGATTGGCGTTATCTTATAATTATTATTATTATTATTATTATTATTATTATTATTATTATTATTATTATTATTATTATTATTATTATTATTATTATTATTATTATTATTATTATTATTATTATTATTATTTTAAAAATCGTCAAATTAATAAATGGATGTGTTTAAATAACACGACAGAAAATCAACTGTTTTCTTTTAATGTTACATTAACAATAATAAGATTCCAAAATATATATTTTAATTGTCAACCACTATTACATAAGTCATTCAAAATTTCAGAATAAAACAATTTTTATTTGATAGAATTTTTATTTTAATGAAATGAAATGTTTTTATCTTGATAAAATTCACTGAATGATGTTTAAACTTCAATTTTAAATTAGGAAAAATACTATTCACATTTTTGTATTTATCATGGATAAATATAGTCGAGAATAGGAAACTTGAGAATATTTTTAATTCTATTTATAATGGGCATTAAACATGACCTAAATTGAGCTTGTTTCTTAGATTATTGTATCAAATTTGCACTTATTTTTATTGTAATTCAGCAATAACCCAATAAAATCAATAGTTTTAAGATAAACAGAAATTATTTACTAATATCATATTTAATTTGATGTGCATAAAATTTTAAATTTTTAATAAATAGAAATTCTAATTTATGAACCAATGCTTAAGGTACAAGCCTCTACAAAATCAAAGGTCAAAATCTGCAAGCCAAGTTTTAAAAAGACTTCATAAAGTCTAGCGCTAGGGACTCTTATTGAAAGAAAAGTTCGTCCAACAACAAATAATTTTCACAAATCTAATTATTTTTTATATTATTATCTTTTGAATATTTTAATTTTATTAAAATTATTAATAGATAAAATTTCTCTAAAATATAATTTAATTAATTTTCATTTCTTCATATAATAAATAAAAGAAACTTGATTGAATATCATTTAAAAGACTGCTGAAAATTTACGGTTATCATAAAGAATTTTATACTTATTTATTGCTTTTTAACAACAAAAAAATGATTTTCCATCAACAGTGAAAATAAAAATAAAAACATTACTGATAGTTGGGATCAAATATCAAACAAATACTAAAAATTAATTTATTGGCTTACGTGAAAATAATGTTGAATTTTCTGTTTTGACATCATCAATCGTATACGATGAATGTTTTGTCAGGCGATTTGAAACTTTTTCATCGAACTTTTTACAAAACGGGAGTACTTCATAATTGAAATGTATAAGTGATGGATTATTTTGAGGACGAAGATTTATCCAAGACGTATCTCTACTTGATGGAACGGACGTTGGTAATAGATTAATACTTGGAATATCAAGCTGAATTTTTTTAGCAAAATTAAATTTTTATAGTTAAGTTTGTTTAAATTAACAATTTATTTTGAAAACCGAAAAAGTGCAGTATAATATAAGATTTATCAGTAAATCGTTTGAAACTGATTCAAAATAATTTTGAGTTTAAATTTTCTATTTTAGAAATAAAAATAAAAATAATAAAAAACTAGGAAATGAATTACAAAATATATTTTTATTTAATTTTATTTAATATTTATTTAATCATAAATTGATGTAGTTTAAGGGAAGGATGGTGATTTTGAAAATTCAGTAGTGTTGATAAATTGATTGCGTTGTTGATGAAGAATCATTTATAAGAGAATGTTGATAATTAATTAAATATCCTAAGGATCCTGTATATCAGAATGTCACTATTAGGATTCTCATCCGTTTTTAAATCATTAAATAATTCCATAAATTTTATTATTTAAAAGATATCTCAAAAAACTTGTCTCATCTTATTTTTGTTATTTAAACAAATTTCAGATTTTCTTAAAATATTTCTTTGATAAAAATATTTTTTAAAATTGATAAATTTCTTCTTTTTAAAATATTTTTCAATAAAAATATTTTTAAAATTTTTACCAAATTTCTAATTAATCTTTAAGAATCTTTTAACTTCCTCATATCCCCCTCCTTAAGAAATTTTTTAAATTTTTCCACGTTCCTTTCAATCTTTTTACCATTCTCGTTTCTTAAGATATATTGTCTGTCATGCACTTTCTCTATTACTTTATATGGTCCCTCATATCTGTCCTGGCTTTTGTTGCGTGTTTCTAATTTTACTAACACATCATCTCCTACGTCAAATTTCCTCCTTGTTTGTTCTTCTTGTTCTTCCTTTACTTGTTTTTCTTTTGACCCGTACCATTTCTCCCTGCTAATCTTTTTTCCAAAAACTATCTCTGTCGGGCTTATTCCTGTCGTTTTTTGTTTGGTTGCATTTAATGTAAATTCGACTTCTGGTAGTATCTCTGCCCAATCCGTCTTCCTTCTGTCTCGTAAAGTAGCATTTATCAGCTCTCGTATTGTCCTGAATTGCCTTTCTATCTGTCCATTTGTTTGGTGATGGTATGGACTCGAAAAACATAACTTAATATCAAGTTTCTTTGTGAATTCTCTCAACATTCCTGATTCAAACGCCTTCACACAATCAACTTTTATCTCCTTTGGGCACCCAAATCTTAAAATCCATTTTTCTAAAATCGTTTTTTTTATTGTTTCTTCGTCTTGTCTTGTTATAGCTGTCAGGATTTGATACTTACTATACTGGTCTATTATACCCAATATATACTTCTTACGTCCTTTTGTTTCTTGCATTGGTCCACATATATCCACGAATATAATTTCGAACATTTCGGTTGATTCTAATTTTTTTACTGGTTCCTTCGTTGTAATTGTTATAGCCTTGGTTTTTTAACAAGTCTCACAACTTCGAATAGTTTCCTGAATCTGACTCCACAGGTTTTTCCCAATATATCTATCTTTCATATAATCAGCTATCTTCTCGACTCCAGCATGACACAATAGTCTATGTATTTCCTTTATGGTTTCTTGTATCTCGTTTTCAGGTATCATCGTTTTCTTTCGTAATTCTTCTTCCAAATTTATTTGTTGATTGGTGCTTCTACCTTCTTCTCTGATCGAGTCTAGTAATCTAGTTTTTATCTTTCCTTTCTTATCTTCTTCGTGAGCCATTTGACATTGAACACACGTTTCACATTTAGTTCTGGACACCATGTCTGCATTTTGGTGATTAACACCCTTTCTATATTCAACGATTATATCCAAACTGCTCAAATAATTGATCCAGATTTGGAATTGTGAAGTAATTGGCTTCTTGGTTGTCATCATAAACGTGATCGCCTTGTAGTCTGTCCTTAGTGTGAATCTTCTTCCTTAGAGATAGTGCTTAAAATGAATACAAAAATAGTATACCGCCAATAGTTCCTTCCTTGTAATGCAATATCCTTTTTCATGGCTCGTCATCGAGTGTGATCCATACGCAATTACTCTATCCTTTCCATCTTTATCTCTTTGCGAAAGCACTGCTCCAATGGTATCAAAACTGGCATCAGTATCTAAAATGAACTCCTTTCTCAGATCCGGAAAGCATAGAATCGGTGCCGTTGTGAGTGCTAACTTCATTCCCTCGAATACGTTATTCGTTCCTTCAGTCCATTCCAGTTTTTTGTTACTCGGACCACTACATAATTGTTCTAACATCCTTGATTTCTTTGCATACTCACTGATGAATCTTCTATAATAATTACAAATGCCTAGAAAGCTTCGAAGTTTCTTTACGCAACTTGGCTTCCCAAAGTTTTGTATAGCCTGAATCTTAGAAGGATCGGTTTTTACTCCTTCTTTACTGATTATGTGTCCTAAGAATCTGATTTCTTTCTTTATTATTTGACACTTTCTGGGTTAATCTTTATTCCTGCTTCATCGATCGCTTTTAATACTTCACTGAGTATTGTATAATGTTTTTCTTTACTATTCGAATAAATCAGAATGTCATCCAAATAGACCATTGCTACATTTATTTTGCCTATTACCTTTGTCATCATTTCCTGGAACGTACCTGGTGCTGCAGCGATTCCGAACGGCATTCTATTGAAACAGTATTGCCCTTTCTTTGTTGAGAATGCTGTTTTCTCTTGCGATTCTTTGTCTAACTCCACTTGGTAACGGACCCTCCTAACACATTTAACATCTCGTCTATGTTTGGCATTGCATTCAGCTGTCTGAAATCCAAGCATAGCCTAATATCTTTTTTCTTTTTTTTCCATACGCAGATTAACGGCGTGTTCCATGGAGAGTTGCATTTCCGTATAATCCCGTTTTCGTACAAATTTTGTATTGCTTCTTCAATTTTTGTTTCCAAATTCAATGGTTGACGATATGGTTTTATGTTTATCGGTTCACCTCTTGTAATTATCTTATGTTTTACCAAATGCGTGCGACCCACATTCCATTTATCCGCCATAAACACGTTTCCACTGTTCGTTATTATTTCCTTCAATTTACTATCCTTATCAATCTTTAGATGTTCCAACGCTCGCGTCAATCTTTCTCCATCCTTTATTTGTCTGCCGAATTTTGCTTCAATGTTACAAATATAGTTCTTGTCTTTTTCACTAGATTCGATATCTTTCTTTTTTGTCAGCCTATATACAAATGCTTCTTGTAATTCTACTCCTCCAGTCACCTCTGATGTCACTTTCTCCGCCACAATGAATCTAACTTACTTAGAAATATCTCCGATAGTTACTTTAACCTTTGTTCTTCCAATTGTCTCTATCGTACTTTCGTTTGCACATCGTAACTTATCGTCGCTTCTCATCAATTATTGTCCTCGTAACTTGTTAAAACAGTTCACACTCATTACGTTTATTTGTGCTCCGGTGTCTAATAAACAGTCGAAAATTTCCCCATTCATCATTACTGTTACACTAGGTCTTCCCTGTAGCTTGTTATATACAATTTCTATCTCCTGTCCCGTTGCAATTTTTCTAATTCTTTCCACTTCCTCTTCAAACCTTTCTCTCCTTAGGAACCTGTATACTTTCTCACTTACCCTTCCTACATTCTCCCACTTTTCTACCCATTGAGGATATCCCGTCCACTTTTCTGTTAGTATATGGCTCCAACCAACTCCTCTACTGGTGGAGCTCTTTTGTTTGGGTACGTCCTACTAAAATTATCTTCATTTGTCTCTACGCACGATTCCAGTTCCTCTTCTTCTTCGATTCCATTAATCCGGCTGTATCTGTTTCCTGTCGGTCTTTGTTTCTCTATCGATTTCTTGTAACTCGACTTTGTATAACATTCTTCTGATCTATGTCCATTTTTGTTGCGTCTTTTACACCGTATTTCTTGACATAACCTTCTTATATGGCCTTCTTTCCCACAACCAAAACATCTTGGCACTTTTTTATCTGGACAATTCCTACTGATATGTCCGCTTCCGTGACATGTCCAGCACTATATCTTACTTCTTACTGGACATTCTATTTTCGTGTGGCCTATTTTGTGGCATAGCCAGCACTCTGGTTCTTCTCGTCGCTTGACTTCTTCTCTTTCATCTTTCTGTTTGTACTGTCCTCTTCTCTGTGGATCCTGATAGACCACTCTTGCATAACTTTTCAAAGCGTTGATATGATCTCTCTGCCTGTCCATTTTATCCATCAGAATTAATGTTTCCTTTATCTCCTCTGTGCTTTTTAACTTCCGCAATATTACTTCTTTCTCAACTTCTTTATTCTCAGGACATACTATCTTTGCTGTTATTTTCTCTTTGGTGAATTCTTTGTTCTCAAACAACCTGTCAACAAGGTCCTCCACTTTTTTAAAATATGTTTCAATCTCTTCGCCTCTTCTTTTATAATTCAATAAACTTTCCATATCCTTTATTACGTCTCTTTCGTAATCAAATGCCATTCGTAACCTGGCTTGAAATCCTTCTGATTTTTTAACTGTTTTCGCATATTTCTCCAACAGATCCTCGTCGATCATGCATGCGGTTAATCTTTCCTGTTCTTTTTTATTGATGCCTTTAGCATCGAAATAGATCTCGGATCTTCTGATGAATTTTTCCAAGTCATCACCTTGACAGAACACTTTTGGCAATAATCTTTCGGTAATCGCGTCGGTGTTTACCGCTGCCACCATATTAGGATTCTCATCCGTTTTTAAATCATTAGATAATTCCATAAATTTTATTTAATAAAAGATATCTCAAAAAACTTGTCTCATCTTATTTTTATTATTTAAACAAATTTCAGATTTTCTTAAAATATTTCTTTGATAAAAATATTTTTTAAAATTGATAAATTTCTTACCAAAATTTCTAATTAATATTTAAGAATTTTTTAACTTCCTCATAGTCACTATGTAATTTGATTGGTGTGGGTCAGTTGGATGGTGAGGTAAATAAATTTTATATTGAGTGTAAGGATGACGAGCCTAAATTTGTGTTGGTATTGCAGTATTCAGAAGGTTTTACAGATTTATGTTGAGAATATAAATTATTAGATCGTGTCTTATTCATGTTAAGTACATAATATGTCTTGATTGTGTTCTGATCTAGTTTATCAATTTGCATGTAATGGGTGTCATGTCACATACATTGGAGAGACTTCCCGTCATCTCTGTATTTGAGCTTGTGAAAATTGATGACTAAAGACATTCAACCAATATTTGTGAGCACAATAATGAGAAAAATATGCATGTGTGATTTTTAAAATTTTATTAAAAAATTTTAATAATTATTGGGTCGCCAGGGTGTTATAAAACTATGACAATGGACAAAAGTTTGATAATCTTTTGGTGAGGATTTTATTTATTGATAAAATCATTGGATCCGAGAAAAAATGTGCAAAATGCTGTAAATATTTGTGTTTTGATTGATTTAAATAGTAAAAAAAGTAAATAGTTGTAAATTTTGGATATGTTATTGTTGATAATTTCAAATTATTAATTTTTAAAAAAGTCTATATGTTTCTAAAATTAAAATTATATTAAAATAAATAGTTTAAAATCTTTAAATACATTTAGTATAAATTCAAAAATAATTTATTGTTTATATTAAAATATATTTTTAAGAAAAATTAATAAAATTTGTTCATAAAATCTGTAATATCTATAGTTTTTCTTATCATAGCTGAATGACAAGAAAACTGTCGAAAACCATCGTAAAACGAATATTTGAGTGGCATTTTCTTATAATTAAATCATTAATTCAATAAAAAATAAACCTTTATTTAATTTTTTATATGAAAACATTAATTAAAAATTGTATTATAAATTATAATTAAAAAAACCTTATCATATATTACATATTTAACTAAAATTTAACAATTAAGCAGTTTTGAGATCGATTATATAGTTATTTTAATGGTTAAATTAAATACTGGAAATATAATAGTTGATAACTCTAATTAATCAATCAGAATAGTGATTAAAAATTGAATTATTATTTTGTAACATGAAAGACAATCAGAAAAAAAATTTATTTTTATTAGAAATAACATTTAAATTCGCTCATCTTCATTTGTTTTCAGACTATAGATCAATCTTTTGTTTTATATTTAATACGAATTTGGTGCATATTCTACCGTTTGGTAATACATTCATTTTCCACGTCATTATCGTAAATGATTCATTTCTTATTGCCTATTATCAAGCGACTTAAGAAGATGAAACTTTTGGCGACAAAAAGAAAAAAGTACCAATACGATCTTATAATTTTTTTTGCACATAGGATAAAGCACTCTCTAGATTATTTTTCTACATTAGATAATGAAACCAATGGGATAGAAGCTAATTATAGAAGCTTTATAAAAATATTTAGAAATTTTTAGTTTGTGTCATTTTGGAGTTTTAAATGGTATTTATTTTATTTTATTTTTAATTTTAATTTTCAATAAAAAATTTTGAAATTTTTAATATAAAAATTCATAAAAAGAAAGTATATATTATATTTATAATCAATGAGAATTAAGAAAAAGGAAATAAAAGAAAGATAGAAATGTATTTTCGGGAAGAAGATTACTAAATTCCAGGATATTGACATGGACTATCTTATAGTCGAAAATTTTTTCATTAAATACATTATTCAGAGCAAAAGGCTTAAATTATCACTTTATTTTAACTTTTATTTTAATAATAAATTCTGCTACTTTATATTATCATTATTATTATTATTATTATTATTATTATTATTATTATTATTATTATTATTATTATTATTATTATTATTATTATTATTATTATTATTATTGTTGTTGTTTCTGTCTAACACAATTACTCAGAAGAGGAATTCCAAAAATGTATTTATTGACTTTTGAAACAAATCCAACACAACTGTTATCATTTCAAGAACATCACTACTTACATTTATCACCGGAGACAAATCAGGTTTCATAAACACGTGCCTTTCTTTATTTCGTAATCCTTCTTTCATTAAATCCAAAGCGTATCTTTCAGATTCATGAGCAATTCTTTGAACTTCAATAGGGACAAACATAGCTTCATAACTTTTAATTTTGTCCAATAGTTCATATTTCATATCACATAAATAATCTTCATTTTGTTTTCCAATCGAAATACTACTTTGATCTTTACTCTGTAAATTTGTAGACTTATCTTTCATTGTGATATTAGGCAGTGGGATGTTCATTGAATACTTGCATAACGGCTCTGATTCTTTAATATTTTCAAAATCTTGAATAATACTAGAAAATGTACAAGAGTTTTTCATTTTGAAATTACCAGATTTGGGGAAATCACATGAACGAAACTTGTTATTGAGCATATTTTGAATTTCTACTTTATATTTGTAAGAATCATGATCATGTGTCAATTCATTTCTTTCAATGGAATTAATAAATAAAGATTTTGTCAGATCATCTCTTATTCTTTCCAAATACTTAATTGAACTTTCGGAATTTTGATTCTTCATTACAAAAATTCACAAACAACTCAGGTAGTAAAACAAATTTCCAATCTCAATTTTCTACCAAAAAACAAATTCAATTCAATTCTAAAAAACTAATATCAAAAACTATAATAAATAATACCAAACCTATTACTCGCGTCTGTGTGCGCACACTAACAAGAGCACCGGTCTAACCATACCGCTCACACAGATGCGACACAAAAACCACGCCAAATTCAGCGCAAACAATTATTATTATTATTATTATTATTATTATTATTATTATTATTATTATTATTATTATTATTATTATTATTATTATTATTATTATTATTATAATTATTATTATTATTATTAGTATTATTATTATTATTATTATTATTATTATTATTATTATTATTATTATTATTATTATTATTATTATTATTATTATTATTATTATTATTATTATTATTATTATTATTATTATTATTATTATTATTATTATTATTATCATCATCATCATCATTCCAATTTCTTTACTGCTATTAGGATTTTCAAAGTATTCGAATTTTTACGGAACTTATATTTGGAAAACCATAGAAGATTACCTCCAAGTTAAAAAAAACTAATGAAAATATTAAATAGAAATTTACTTGATCTGAATATGTAAGATCACAGGATTTATGAGAATTATCAGAATTTTGAGAATTTGGTAATTCGAGCTCTGATGAAGAACTTATATTAACTTTTGCTAAAGCTGACCATTTTTTGTGCACTGGAGTCATACATTGTATTCTTGAAAGCCTGTTTGGTGATGAAGGACTGGATCGAACTCGCAAAGATCCCTGAGAATAGAGGTTGTTTCTCGAATATACTCTATATAAATTATCACCAATAATTTTTTTCAGCAAATGCAATTTATTGAATAATTTAACTAAGGAAATATGATTTATAGGATAATGAGCTAAATATAATCTACTGTTAAAAAATAAATTTCAGTAAAATTTTACAAATCAAATGAAGATTTTAAAATAATTATGAAAAGGCAGTGTAGAAAAGAATCATATACAAATTTGTTTAAATATGTGAAGATCAATTTCCGAGATTAATTAGAAATTAACTAACATACTATAAAGTGTTTTCAGCTGACAATTAAATATTTCAATGATTTATTAAGATAATTTTAAATGATAAATAATGGACTATTAAAATAACTTTTAAAATAAATTTTAAATTGAAAAGAGATTTTGTTAAAGATAAATTTTTAATAAATAAGTTTTTTAAAAGAAATTTTATTAGTAAATAATTTTTAAATAAATATATTTTAAATATCAAAATTTTAATAAATGGTTTTGAAAATATTTTATTCAAGGCTGAAAATTTGTTTGAAAATTATACAATATTTCATTAAATAAATACTTGGAATTATGACGTTTTCTTTTTGAACCTGATTTAAAAAATAATTTAGAAGATGTTCTAGCAGCTTCTAATACATACAATGTTATAGGTATGAAATTGTTGATATCTAATTAAAAAAAATCTCAAAGCGGAATGTTTATTTTAACAATAGAGAATTAGCAACTCAGTAAATTATTTTTGGATTTTGTATTAAGTAAACTTTACATTTGACTTAGTAATTATGGAAGAGGATTAACATATTATTGAAACTAATAGTATTATTTAAAAAGAGATATATTAAAGACTTTGCTTAAAACTTTACTAAAAATTTACTTAATAAATTTAACTATTTAAAAAAAATTATATTTTTCTAAGACATGGTCTTTATCGTTAGTCTTTAGTATTTAACCAGTTTTATTCTTATAATGTGGCAATATTATGACTTAATGCATCATAATTAATAAAAAAACTTAATAAACAAACATTTCTCGCTAAATTTGTTGATTGGATTTTTATCAAATGACACTGACAATCATAAATGTTTCATGTGAAATTATTTTTTCAATAATTATTAAAATTTCTGAAAATTTTAGACTTATCTTTTATACCTATTAGTCATACAATTAAGATATAATTCTATTTAAAATAAAATACACATATTATTCTTAACTATATTTATTAAACTTTACATTATTATATTTAAATTAATGTTGTGAATTGTGTGGAGTAATTTTCCCTATCGAGAATTTCGACTAAAAAAATAATACAGTTTAGAATATTAGTATAAAACATACTGAATTATTCCCATCGAGTTTTTGTAAGTGCTACTCCCGTTAATAATTTCATACATTTGTGAAGTTAGATTTAACTCCATCATAGCTATTAAAAGTAAATAATAATAAATTTTAAAATGAATAATATTGATGTGAACATTAAGGATGTCATAAATGAAAAAGGAAAACAGGAACATATTTCGCGTATTCTTAATTATGAAAGTGATAAATTAAGTTGCAATAAGTACCAATATATCCAGTTGAATGTTGTTTTTTGTTAAATAAATGCTTCATTTAAGTTTAGTTGTTCTATTTATATTTCTTAAATAAATCTATTAAATAAAATAGTGAAAAGATTAAAGAGTTTCTTTTCCACCTGTTTATTAGTCAAATGGGTTGCGGAAATTAACCGTTTTAAGGTTTTTTCGGTTTATTAAATTTTTAAAATAATTTATAGAGATAATGTACGGATATGTGTAGTTTAATGTGAGTTGTAGCAAAGAAGCTATACATATACTACTATCGAAATAATCTGACGGCATTTTGAGAATTTTAAGTGAAATATATAAGAACGGTGAGATTTGTATTGAAACAGATTAAAGTAGACAATGAAATTATTAAAATCTTAATTGACAGTGTTATACTTGCTCTTTGGGAAGAATGTTTAAAAGAAATATCTTCATTGGTCGATATTTGTGGAGCTTTCCAAGCTCCAAGCTCAGATTGTGAAAGAGGATTAGCATTATGTATGAAATCAAATTTAGGTAAAACTTTATGTAAAACTTCTTAAAAATATTATTCGAATAAAGTTATTTATTTGCACCAAAAACACTATTGATTTATACAAAGTTTATTTATATTGGAAAAATAACAAAACTAATTAAATTTTGTTTTATTGAATATTATATAAAAGAATCTATTTATAAATAATTACCTAATTATATAATTATTTCGTTGAATTGAAATATATTACTCAATTAAATTAAAATTTACTAAAGCTAATTTTCTATTATTGTACTTTTTATCAACGCGCAGAGAAATGTTTGGTTTTTGAAAGGTTTGCAAAGGAATATTTTTTGCACATGGTAAAACATGTTTAGAGGGAACATTGCTCACAAATCAAACTCGGAATTTATTTTCTAAATTTTATAACTATTTAAATATAAAACTATTTTATAAATAATGTCATTTAAAAGTCTTGCATTTCGGTCAGTTTGTATTGGATATATTATGAGGAAAGTTTTTTTCATTTTGAAATTGAAATTTTCCAATGAATATTTGAAATTAAATGGAATTTTTCACCTATTAGTGTGACCTTGAAGTTATAGTGTTATTTTCTAATTCTAGTGTTAAATTTTTATTTGATATTGCAAATTTGTTTTTATTAATAATTAAATGTTTAATATAAATTTTGATGTAAGCTTTAATATGTGTTTATAATTTGTTTATTCCCTATTCAGAATCAAATTATTAATTAACCCGTTGCCATCTTTTGACGAGCTATACTCGTCATGAGTTTTCAACACAAATATTGTTCTAAATAATCTATTGATATTGAATATTAATCTACTGATCAGATGATCGCATTATACGCATGCGTGCGAAACGATATATCGTATTACATCAATTGTCAAAATTATAACTTTTCTAACATGCCTTCAATGAACGACTTTTTTTGCGAAAGTGATCTAAGTGAATCTGATTCAGATTCTGAAATGCCTGTGCGTTTACAAGGGAAAGTATGGGTTCATTTTCCTGTTCCAACAACCAACAATAAAGCTCGTACAACTAAGAAATGTCATGTCTGTTATAAACAAAATAAAAGAAGCGAGAGTCAGTGGCAATATAAAACCTGCAAAATAGCTTTACATTTTCCGGTATGTTTTGAACGATACTATACTTTTCAAAACTTTTAACTTGTTTTGTTATGTTCCTTAATTTAAGTTATTGTTAAAGATGTTACTTAAGTTCTAAAATAAATGCAGCATTCTTCATTTATTTATCAAAAACCTTTATATGTCTAATTAGCGATATTTGCGACTACAGCAAAAATTAAATGGTAAATATTCTTCAATAAAAATTGCATAAAATTATGATAGCAAGGGGTTAAAATATGAAGTTAATATAAAGAATTTATCAGATTTATAAGTCTGTCTTGATATTCATTGTGTAATCACTCGATAATTAATGAAATTAAAATTTTCCTCTAACTTTTAATTCTAATCGATGACATGACATTTTTATTCTAATATTATCTGAAAAGTGCCTTTTTTGACGAATGGTGCATGTTTTGCCAAATTTAACAAAGTATTTCTTTTGAAACTGAGATACTAAGTTAAATATCTGAAACTTATTTAAATAAATATAGGTTTCGATTGGAATATTTATCAACTGATAACTAGATTTGAGAAATAATATATTTTCGAAATTTAATTTAATTGCACATTAAATTTTATTAATTAAACTTCAAATAGGCATAAAGTTAAATTATGTGCAATAATTAAAGAGATACTTCTAAATTCGCATATAGAACAAAAAGAATTAATTACCGTATATCATCGCGTACAATCCCATTCACGTATTAGCCGACCCACAGAAGTGGTACCAATATATTTAAAGCCGTATATGTCATACGTATAAGCAGACACTTAAAAAACCTTGGTTTTACGTTGATCACAATAAAAAAAATCAAGTGTTATTGTTGTTTATTTTTATTTAAAAAATACATTTACATTTGGTGTTTACAAATGAGAGTTATCAAAGATACAAATTCATAGCCTGCATATATGAATAAGAGGTAATATAATGTAATGTCAAATTTAAAAATGATTTATTATAAACAAAAAAGTACTGAAATTTCGTATTTTAACTTTCGTTAAATGTTATTTCTTTTTAAAAGTTTCAGGTCTTCCACGCATTAGCCTATGTACCATTTTAGGCGGAATAAATTTCTCGGCAAATACACAATAATATACAGTACACATTAAGCATGGGATTTTTTTCAAAGTTTGCATACCACCATTATCATACGATGAGTTTTCATATATTATTAACGAAAATTGAAATAATGAATACAGTTTTAAAAAAATGTCACCCTCCGAAATAATTTTATAAAATTACTTATTATTATGCAATAACCAAAAGAAAATTTGTAATTTTAATGTCATCTTATTGTCTAAATCATTGCTGTATCTTAAATTTTATTATTTTATTTAAGAAATCTAAAATTTAGTAATTACTTTATGTTAAAATATTCAATCAATAATCACTAAATTTAAGATTATTTTATCATTTAATATAAATAAAGGTAAAGGGATATTATTTATAATTATAAAAAAAATATTTTATTTTTATCTTAGAGCAATCTTAGAGATGAATTTTAATTCTATCCCAAGTGAAGGTAATAAAAAGATATAGATGGAAAACCATTGGCGCTTTTGTCACAGCTTCAAAATCGGAAATATCACTTTGAGGAAACAATGGCTATCCTCAACAAAATGCCTACTGAAGAAATTGTTTTAAGAAGATTCAGATGTTTGAACCAGCAAATAAAAGATAAGAAGAAAAAGATAAACGTCTTAGCCGTTGAGCTTGTGGAATTGTGGAAACGGTTCAGCTTTCCAACATTAGCACGATCCACAATAATGAAGAAGCTTCAGACATTAATTGATAAAAGTCACAAAAATCTGAAACTTTCGTTGAAGAATTGTGATTTCTCCTTTATTTTTAACATAACGTCAGCTAAAGGCACTTGGCTATGCAAAGAAGATAAAAACTTTTATGACTTACAGTAAAAATCAAATGGTAAAGATTTTGTACCAACCGCATTGACAATTCGAAAATACATCCCTCCAAGAGGAAAATAGTTCATACTTAAGATAATCAGTTTGCGGCAACATCTGCAATGATGGCATGTTCTGTCCGAATACTCTAGTTCTAATAAAGATGAGACTTTGGACATTTCATCCGAAAGTGATAAATAAGAGAACATATAACGATATAAAAGCGGTTGTAGATATTGTTGCCACTACACAAGTTCCCATAAGAAAAACAGCTAATATTTGTAAAACTTTAAAAGAAAAGTGGACAATAAATATACCATCGCCATCAGTTTCCGGAGTTTACAGGATAACTATCAATGCCGCTGACAAACTAAAAAAACAATATCAACAGAAATTACAAAAGGAAGACCGGAGCCTCTACTTTCATGACAAGCACGTCACGGATAAGGTTGATGGAAAAAGAGTTGAGCGTCGGGTGATATTCATTCATAATTTTTGACGGAATTATGAATGTTATTAATGAGTTTAATCTATTGCATTCAATTAAAATGATTGTAGCAGACACAACTTATGTCAACACTGGTAAGAAAACAGGTGTCATTGACAGACTTCAGAGAGTTGCAAATTCTGCAAGGTTAGAATAACCCATGTTTATTAGATGCCAACAACACATACTTGATATCGTCTTGAAACGCTCAATGATATATTTGATGAAAAAATTCAATCACCAGATATTAATTATTTCTTTGTCAAAAAAATTCAAACTTTTATACAATTAATTAAAAGTTACATATGTAAACGACGGTGTTTCACTGTGTGTTCAAATAAAGGATAGAGAGATGACATGAAATTACTACACCACATTATTGAAGTTTATAAATACTTCAAAGAAATGATCATTTACCTAAGGTCAACCCACCTGTTAGACTTCCTAACCTCTCGAATGCAAGATGAAATTCGCATGCCATTTACCTGCTTTTGACTTTTTTGCTCTGCCCGGACACAAGACTTGACCAAAGAATGGTGGATGTGTGTGAATTCGTCGTAAAGTGGAGCTTCTTTTGGTTCAGAGAACAGAAATATGAGCCTAGTTCCTATGAAATGCTGATTGGTATTTGTGAGAAGTACAATAAAGCAAAAAATCAGTTTTAAATTTATGGAGTCAAGCACCGTCACCAATAGACACGCCTCGATCCAACATATGTGCCGAGAGGGCAATCAATGTGCTACAGGATTTGAAGGACTTATGTAAGTCGGAAAGAACATTGAATCTAAGGTTTCTATTATAAAATATTAGGTGATCGTGATGTATTTAAAAATAAATATTAGTATTTAGTGTCGTTTATCAGTTATATTTTAAATTCGTAATGGAGGGTGACCTTTTTTTAGAATATAGAGAAATGATTGCCATTTTAGGGAATTTTACACAAATACTAATCGCAAAATCATAGTGATACAATCAGTGGTGTGATTCAAAATATTTAATAACCGGTTCGCATCCTCAAAATATTTGAAAAACCTGACCGCACTCACCCAAAGAAATTAACGAAAATTTTAAAACTAAATTCAAATCATAAATTGCAAGCATGCTTCTGTAAAATGTTTGAATTTCGTTTGGAATTTTTACTTTGCTTTTCATTTCTTTGTTAATAGAAACGGTTTGCGCGAACCGGCTGAATCCCACGATTGGATACAATACATTTCAATTTTTTTTTAATCACACCCCTAGTACACATATAAGCATATATTTAAAATTTAAATATTAACTTTAAAAATTAATTAAATAAATTATTTTAAAATAGTATTTTCAATTTAACATTTTAAATGTGTGATGTAAAATGTTAAATGTTTAGAAATTTAAAATAATAAATTTAGTATGTTGATGTAAATGAAATGTATGAAGAATGAAATCTGTAATTCTGAAAATATCAATATCTGACACTCAAAAAAATCCACAAATATATTGGATGTTTTAATAATATTAAAAAAATGTTTTATTTGAAATAAATTTTTGGAGGATTATTATTTAATGAAAGTGATAAATACAAACTTCACGGTAGCTAATAACACACTGGATTGGCTTGATCAAGTAACCAAATAAAAAGAAAAACACTAATAAATTAGGAATTAGGCACTATTAATTAATGGACAGAGTTTAATTTTCGAGTATTCTAAATTTTGTTGATGTAATTAGAGACGTATTGCATCATAGGCGCCGAACTGCACAATTGTGTAATTGTTATCGGTTGCTGGGTTAAAACGGTTATTGCTCAATAGGCATATTTACTATAAGTAAAAGTTTATAAGTAAATATACTTGTAAAGAAAAGTGTATTTTAATAAATTCTTCCAATAGAGAATAACAGTTGAATTATGTAGTAATGAAAACGTTGAGATTGTAAAAAAGTAGAAATGTTAATATTGAAATAAAACAAATTAAATATTATTGAATCGTTCATTATTTATGATATTTTGAATAATTTTTGGAAAATGTATTAACAGAAAAATGGATAAAATATCTGATCAGTGGTCACATATCTGAAAAATAAGAATTAATTGGCAATCATGCTTTGTTATAATTATTTATGAATTTAATGTTGAGATGAAGCGGTACGATATTGTTAAGATTCTAGATTTTTGAATACATTTTTAATTTTCTTTTGATCAATTTAAAAAACAAGGTGACTAGATAATTTTAATATTTAAACAACGTGATTTTTGTTTATTACATCAATAATGAATTTGTAAATGTTTTACACCCAGTTCCGAAATTGAGTAACCTCTATAATTCACGTTGGTGTGCACACCAGTTGAGTGAGTCACCATTTACGTGAAAATGAAGTTACTCAATTTCATTTATTCAATAATTTATTAGCAACAAAAATGGTTTTCAGGTAATTTTTTTANATGGTGATGTAAATGAGGTGGATGACATGATTGTATTTGAATACATGTCTAGTTTTTAAACGTAATAAATTTGTTTTGAAAATATGACCCGAAAATAAGCCCTAGGTAGCTTTTTTTCTGAAAATTTGAAGTAAGACAGTGTCTTATTTTCGGGGAAATACGGTAATAACATCCATAATATTTTTCAATACAACACAAAATTTTAACAATATCTGTTTTTAGCTTTGAGCATATTTTCGCATGCATGAGTTAATAATTGAATGGGGAATATTCGTACACAAGCATTCAAAAAATATTTTATATTTTAATTTTCTTAAATATATTTAATTTACCGTCAAACCAATTAATAACTTAGATATTCATAAATAATTTATTATTTTAATTTATAATTTTATTATCTGCTTTTATTATATTATTTAAATCTATTTAAAACTGGAAATTAAATACTAATTCTATTTAATTACTTTCACAATCGTGAAACATCATTGGACGGTTGAGAGACGTGTTCTGGCACTTTCATGTTAAAGTTGAATAACGTCTTCATCTTTACATATGTCACAAATAATTAGAATTTTTAACATTATATTTTGCAGAAAATTAAAAATTACAATGTTTATAATTTAGAAATAAATATTTTAACGGCGCATCTACCTTTGTTTGAATTCACATACAGAATGAGAAAACTACAAAAAAATTCAAAATCTACTATACAAAGTCGTCACAATAGGAAATAACTAAGAATATACAAATACATGAATATATAAAATTTATATACAAACTCAATAAACAACGCATTAGAAAAAAATAAGGAATATGAATGAGAAACCAGTTGTTTTCCTTAAGGTCATTTTGACTCCTGTATACTGATTACGTCAGTGTTTTATATTCCTTTAACCCATAAACGGTTCCATCCGAGTATACTCGGGCAATAAAAAAAGCAAATTTGGTATATCCCCAGGATACTCGCGCAAATTGCATATTAAATATAATGGAGTTCAGCGCTGTCCGTCTCATTTTGTTTCCATCAGAGTATACTCGTTTATATACATCCAGAAAAAATTTCAGCCAAATTGCAGTATTTTATTATTTTTGTCAAAATTTTATTTCAAACTACTTGGGAAAATCAATTGAAAAATTCTGTTGTTAAAAAATTTTTTTTCAGTAAATAATAAAAATTTTGTCATTATCACTTGCATCCAAATAACTTATTCTTTGATAAAATGAAATTAAAAAATATGGTTATTTTACCGGTTTTCCCAGTATTAATTCGACCGTTTTGTGACTAAACCTTTTTTGTGATGGTCAAAAAACATTAAAGAAGACATTCCTGGAAGGAAAGACTTTTTTTGATGGTTTTATACACTTGTTTTTTATATTCTACTACCTCGGGGTCATTTTGATCCTTGAATATTAAAATTGTATGAATTTAGGTAAATTATTTTAAATAATTCAATGCTTTGTGAATTATTCAAAAATAATAAATATTATCACAATGCACTTTTATTTCCGGGAAAATACTGAATTTCAAGGATATTAAATGTCATTATTTTTCATTTAAATGTTACCAGAATTAGGAAATATAAGAATCTGATATTCATTATTTTTTAAAACGGTTTCAATTTACTTATCTCTTTACGTAGGTTGAAGGGCAATAATAGATGTTGAATGTGTAAAAAGTCATATTTGCTTAAACTCTGTAAAAATTGCTACTACAGATCCTTACTGAGCCTTATAAGAATAAAATCCGTTTATTTTCATTTTAAAAATAATTATCAAGGCACTTCACGAAAGAAAAAAATAAGTTTAAAATAGAATTATCGTATTGCTGAAGACCAATTAATTTGTAATAGAAATAAATAGTGGTTTGGTAAGGGAGAATCAGTTGAGATCAGTCAGTTTCATTCTTAGAGTGTGGAATTTACTGAAGGAATGTCTAAAGCATATGAAATGGGTATAAAACGGGTATGGTAGCCTGTGGGGCTGAAAGGTAGGCCAGTGTTCAGAGCACTAAGCATGTCCGAGCTTTAAATATATTAAAGAGTAAAGCTAACCAATTGTTGTGATATTATAAGAACTTTTTTTTCCAATTTCACCACTGATTTTTTTCCATTGTATTTATTAATCAGTAAATACCGGTAAAAAATATACTGATTTATAGTCTTCGAGCTCTTTTTAATAAATTGTTGTGATGATTGGTAGATGTTGGCTTTCTAACTTACCGTGAATTATTACGCAACCCATTAGCGATAACTCATTGTTAGCGTTAGTAATTTTGTTATAACATAATGTGTATTTAAAAACATTTTAATTAATTTTAGTGGAAAATATAAATTTTTCCCATGAGAAAATCTTTTCCAGTAGAATCAATATTTTTCCCGGTCAAATTTTGGAATTAGAGTTAGCGAAACGTTTAAATATTATCTTTCGATTATTCAAAAATTAGATATAAATTTTTAGAAGGAATTATTTATTGAAATATGATTTTAAATGATTTTGATTATATTAGAATTATTTTTCTATGCAAATTATGGATTTTTAATATGTTGAATTATATTGAAAATTATGAAATAAATCATTAATTATTGGAATTTTTATGAATGAGTTTTTTGACATGCTTTATGAATATTGAGATAGATTTTATTATTTATTAAAATTAATTAATATTTTGATTTTAATTTTTACTACATCAAAATAAAATTTATGACTAATTTAATAACAAATTTCAACGTCAAAGATCAGGGAATGATTTTCTAATATTTTCTTTAGACTTACTTTAAAAAATAAAATTGAACAATTTTATTTTATTAATTGCAAATTTCTGCCGAATAAAACACTAAAAGGACTTTTCCCATATTATTCCATAGACGGGATTCAGGCCAGTCGTTAAAATTGTAATATTTATTTAGGGAATTTCTTTCATTAAAAAATTTTTAATTTTTTTATTATTGCAATAATTAATAATTGATTACTAAAAAATAATTTAAATTAATTCGAAAATTCAAAAAGCTATTGGGTAAAATTAAAAATATACTAATTGCAAAAATTATTTAACCATATATAAAAATTATTTCTTGACTGTTAAAATTTATATTATTTTTAAATGGAGTTTTCGTAAAAATTAATATAGATAATATTAGATAATCAAATAGTAAATTTTACCGTAACAAATTTGGTGAAACATTCGGTTCGTCGATTCCTGCTGAATATGATCGACTAATTTCATTAAAAAATGTATTATTATTCGCATAGAGTTCATTATATCGATTGCCTAGACTGTTTATTGTGTTCTTTTCTGAGGACATAATTTTACTTTTAAAAACAAAAAGTTTTATTAATAGTAAATTTTGAGATTTTATATATCATATATTAATTAAAATAAAATTAAACTAAATTATTATTTAAATAATTCATAAAGAGTTCATATGTGATAAATTAAGAAATAGCTTGTTAAAACAATTATAAGTAATATATTTTTAAAGAATTTATAAATAAATTTTAAGATTTTAAATAAATATGCATTTTGATTATGAAATAGTTGACAAAATTTTTAATTTTGTTATTTAGTTGATAATCTAGCTGTAATAAAATTTAAATTTTTATTTAAAGAAATTGAAAAAGTTGAATTAATAACAATTTTTACTTACCCATATTTTGATGTTTCCAGGGACTGGCAAATGAACGAATCGCCCTGGGTGCGGAGGTGTAGCAAAATAATGGACGGGAATACGACATAAACAGCAGACAATCATGAAGGGTTGGTTGAATATTTTAAATAATATTTGTAATTATCAAAAAAGTTTAAAATTTTCTATTTTCACAGAAGTTATAAAAAATAACTTAGTTCTCAATTCCAGTGTAATGTAGTTCTGTTCTTTTTGTTCGATAAATTTACTAATTTAAAAATATTAATTAGGTTTATCGGTCCACGTCCAACGAATGCAGTTCAGAGTTATCTTCACCAAAAGAGACTCTCCGGCAACTGTAGCATCAGTTGGGTCCACAACAGCGATAACCTTCTCATCCATGTGATTATTACTGACTATAAATGAATATTGTAAGTTTGCATACATTTTAGTGTGTGTTGTCGTCGTGTGCAGTAATTAACTTCTCTATTACTTTTTCAACGAGGTAGAGCAAGCTGCCCAACCAGGAAATCGAAACACAAATTTCAGTCGATCTTCTACTACAAACTGAAAATATTAACTTCCGAAAAATGTTTTTTGCAAATTAAAAAAAAATGATTTAAGCAGGGATGGTTGAAGTAAAATTTCTTTAGAAGTTTCCAAGAGGTAACTAAAATCTTTTTGTCTCGGAAGTGTTGCCCTGGAACCGAGAATTGAGAGCATTCAAAAAATCTATTAATTAGAAAAATAAAAAAATAATAAATAAATTTAAAATTGAAACTAAAAATTTTTCCAGTAAAACTGATTAAAATAAAATTAGTTAAAATAATGTAAATCATGAAGTTCATACAATTAAGCGGTTGAAATTAATAAAAAATTAAAATAAAACTAGCTAAAAATATTTAAATTATAAATTTATAAATTAAATTGTGAAAATTAATAAAAATTAAAAATTTTGATTAATTAAATTAATTAAATAAAAAATAAATAATTACACACACTCATATATGTGTGCAAAAGAAATTCAATTCTACTGATTCTAATTGGATATAGTAGCAGAGAATGTGTGGGCGTACAATCAAATCGGTATAAATACCGATAGAAAATTCATTTGACTAACTACAACCACAAAATCAAGATCTTATTTTATGCAACTCTCAGTTTTCACTTGTATGTCATCGTAGTTAGTTGGATTTGATTTTTAGTAATTTCATGTAAATTGTAATTTTATATAGGTCATAATTTATGAAATGTCATGATTGAACAAAACTTTAAATTTAATTTGGTTTAGTTATTTTTTTTTGTATTATTATTTTATTGTTTATTTCGTTTATGAAATTTTTATGATTTATTAATGCCCCCAGATTGAACAAATGCTCATAAACTGATGGCCACTCGTGTCGTTGGATAGTGGTACATCATTTTTATGGGGGATAGTTAGAGATATGATTGTTAAGATTTAGATCGGTTGTAGGTAGATAAAGTTCAGTTTGGGTAATCTTATAGAATCTACGAATGGTTAGGGTGTTAAATTGGAAGAATTAGAAATACAGGCAGATCCCTGCTCAAATTTTTGAAAGATAAGTAAAATATTCATAAGTATTACGAGAATACACAGTAACATTTATTAATACGAAAATAAGGGTGGATCCCTGCACAAATTTCGAAGATAACATTAGAAAATATCTAGTGAGGAGGACCATAATTACATGAATCAACAACAATAATCTAAGAAATGAAAAGATAATGAATAAAAGATAATGAACTTCTATCGGCAGTCCAGAACGCGAAAGGAAATGGCAATAGAGCTCACATGCTCATGGATTTTCAACCATTGTGTGCAGCACCAGCATGATTATCACCATGGTTACACAGGTGGCATAAAGACATTAATCATGAAGGCGTTTAGGGAGGAGTCGCGGAAAGATCCATAAATACCCCTAACTCATTTAAAAATAAAATGACACACTCCTAAGCGATCCAACAGAAGTATATTTAAATATTTATATATTATTAGATTTATTAATTTGAATTGCTAATTTTATTGTTTCTATAGATATATTTATTTAGCTTTCTCCAGCCCTAATTATGAGCGTTGCAAAGAAAGGTAAAATCTACCATTATTACAATTGTTGAGCATATTGTAATTGGTCGGTGATTATTAAAATGTCAATTACTAATCTGACTCCGAGTGCGTTATTTAATAACGACAATAACGACAAATGATATCCAGGTATTGTTGTGAATGATGTGATATTTAATCTGGTCATAATATGCATCGAACGATATATTTCTTAATTAGCTCTTAGAAAATAGTTTCTAAATGACGCAAGAAGTTCTATCAGCCGCCCGGAATTTCCTATGGGTTTTAAGTAGAGAGTAGTTTTGGCAACGAAGCTCACCTGTATACTCAAAAATAACCACCGTATATGTACCAACAATAGTCATGTAGTCATCTTGCAATGAATCACCCTGTTTTTTCCTCTAGACATTTCTGCCATCTACTTCTCAGTACGACCCAACAATTCTATCAGTGCATGGGCTTTATTAATGGATTGTTCTAGAATTCATCGACTTTTGTTTGGTTAGATTAAAATATATATTTTAAGTCTTTGTCCTTAATTGGAAAACCATGAATATACCACATTCATTTATGATTCCATTGCCAAAAACGTTCACCAGAATTACTTGTATAATTATAAATTTATTCTAATTATAGAGCAAATGATTTGAAATTTATTTAAGTGTCTTAAATTACAACAGAATATCACTGAATAATATATCATATGCGTCTAATATACATTGTATACATTCATATTGAATAAATAATTTTGAATAAGGGATTTATTACCTATATTTTCATACATCATTTTGATTACAAATTTGTTTAAATATATTGGATATTTAAAATGGATGGTCATTATTTTCCATTTGAATTGAAATCAGAAGTAAACAAAATCGATTTAAAAGCATATTTTCTTTCTTGCGTTAGGTAATGCTGTACATTTTGTAATTTAAAAAAAAATTTCGATTTAGGAAAAATGAAAATGATAAAGGTATAACATATTTTGGTTCCTTTCGTGGTAGACCATTATCTGGTTGTATAGTTAAACCAGTTCCTAGTTATTCGGGAATGATAATATCTCCTGAGAATTTGTCTCGTCAAAATATTACAAAATATAAAGTTGATGAAGTATTTCCTCAGTATACTCACTGGAATTTAGGATTGGATATTAATGAAAAAGAGCATAAGTTCTTCGAAGAATGGATTGAGATATCAACGATTTTAAATTCTGAATGAAATTTCAGTCATTTGCATAATTACTTGATGTATTTATTACATTATTTTATATGGATGAGCTGCTACTTAATCAAAAATAAATTTTTTGATTGTGCGACTTTGTATTTTAAAACTGATTACTAATTGATGTTGATCATTATAAGATGTCTAATGTATAGGATAAGTTAGATATTGAAATGTGATTTCTGCCTTTTAAATAATATTGATAGTAGTGTACAATTAGTACAATTAATCTAATTTTAAATAATTTCATTTAATAATATTTCTAACAATTTATTTATGTGTATTAGGGTTCAATTAACATTGCTATGATCTTAGTTCGAATATGAAAATTGAAATTTTGATTGTGCGACTTTGTATTTTAAAATTGATGTCGATTAACATTTATATCTAATTTAGCAAATATGGAAATTCAACCGGGGTAAAATTTATGAATTTAACGCTTGTCTTCAGTTCAATGATACCTTATTTCGAAATTTAATAACTTCTATAATCTAAAAATATCAATAAATTTATATTATAGGAACACAACTTACACGTTGGTAAAATTTTAATAACTTTACACACGTTTGCAGCAGAGGAGTGGAGTCGTAAAAAAAAGTACCGACTCCAAAGCTAAACACATGGTCATATTTATAAACATGGTGACAATTTATAATTCATAGAAATGAATCAATATTTATTTATTTTATTAAATCTTTTAATAATAAACAAAACTTTATAAAATAACAAAATTTAAAAAAAATTAATCTGCATTATTTGTCTTTAGAAGTAAAATAGCTTAATTGATGCTCTCAAATCGGATCTGATGATTCTGAGTGCAGAAAATAACCGTTCTACGGAGACTTGTGTCGGCGGCAATGCCGTCGCGGTCAGAGCAGCCTCTTGAATAATCTCAGGGTATCTATGAATTGCATCGTTTACTGCTAAATTTGAAGAACGGTCAAATTTCTCTACCTCTTTAAAGCTTGGCGAAAGTATATTTTAAATTTACCTACAAACTTGTAGTTTCTCCGTTACTATCTAACCCTAAGCAACGACGCTTGTACTCCTCTTGCTCGTCTAAATATTTTTCAAAATCATCTTCTACAACGGTCCCAGGAATTGGATTTGATGAAGATGGAAATATATAAATACTTTGTTCATCTTTCAAACCTATACCTTTGATACGAATGGCTAATTTATACAAAGCATCTTTAGCTCTAATTTGACGTTCTCCGGTAAGTAACACTCGTACCATATGATCAACGTAGATATCCACTAGTAAGATAGCATTGTATAGGAGGGTACTTTCTCTGCGCATCATTGAATTTTTAATTCCATCAGCTATTTAACAATTAGATTTAGAAAAACTGAAAATAAGATTACGCCATTCTTTATAAAACATACCAGCAATTAAATTTGCTGTTTGTAGATTTTTTTGTGGTGATATAAAGTTCACAAAGAAGACATTCCAGTTTTTTTACTTCTTCCCATTTCGTATCAGTCAATGTTACGGCTGAGTTAGCCATGTCAGTAAGAAAAGCTTTTAATTCAATGATACGCTCAGTCATTAAATAAGTACTGTCCCTTTTCCAGCACGCCGCTTCAATATGGCATCAAGTTTTGGTGCTCTGCAAGAAACAATAACACTCTGTATTTTTGCAATAAATCGACTAGCATGATATTCTCCCAAGCCATCACGAATTGCGAGTTGCAATGTATGCACAGCTCAGCGCATGGGGTGTATCTGGGAAATATCTAAAGCATCATCCACAAATCCATCTAAATTAAAATTATCATTAATTTCTTCTTCTGAATCTTCATTTTCATCTAAGTTAGATGCTGCTACATCTTCATTAAGCTTCTTTACAGTGCTGAGCATATTGGTGGCATTATCAGTCACAATGCATAATATTTGTTCCTTATTAATACAAAATTCTGTAAGAACATTCATAACTAGTTCTTGCAAATAGCTGCTTGTATGATGCGCTTCAGTATCCCGTACCGCCAAAGTTCGTGTAGCAACTTTATTTTTGTCATCAAGGAACTGGACGTTAATTGCAAAATAATTAACTCTGTGACGGGTACATCCGTCCATCTTCAAAAAAGAAACCGGCCACCTTAAAAGTCCGTAAGCATATACTTCTGCTGTTTTGCCTCTTTTAGTACAAAATTTCTAATATTACTTCTTTCTAAAGAAATGCCAAATTTGCGAGCCATTTCAGAATCGACAATTCCATTTCAAGAAATTCATAGAAATGTGTAAGTTTTTCATTAAACTTTAGTTATTTTATAAAATCTTTATATAGAATAACCATTGCTGATAAAGAAAGAATCATTAAAACAATGGAAGATGGCCATGATTATTACGAATTAAGCCGTATTCTCGAAATTAAACGGAATACAATAACAAGCATCATTATGCAATATAGGAAGACAGGAAATTTATCCGCAGGAACAAGAGGAGACAATCGACCAACAATTATTGGGCAGGAATTACTCAACTATGCCGAAAGAAATTATTATTCGTCATTAAATCAAATGAAATTATTTTTATCAACAAATCACAATGTAGAAATTTCAACAAAATCAATTGCCAGGTACCTGAAAAATCAATTAATAACTTTCAAAAAGATTAGGCCTTGCGTGGAAGAAAGAAATCCAATTAGAATATTGGACATTCGGCAGACATATGTTACACGTCTGCTTGAAGGTGGTTGGAAAAGCAGTAAATGAATGCTCTTTCAATACATGGACAAACAAGAGATTCGATAGATCTCGAGCAGGCAATCGAATATTTAGCAATGTGCCAACAAATCGAGGTCCCAATATTTCACTAGTTTTGGCAATATCCAAAGATGGGTCAATCCATTCATAAATTATTATTGGCTCTTTTAGAAAGGAATCATACCAGTCATTTATAACCGAATCGACTGTGAAACTGAATGGCTCTGGATTCATTTTGATACACGATAATGCATCCATCCCCAATAATGTATTATCTTTGAATAATCACATAAAAATGTTGCCTCCATATAGTCCATTTTTGAAACCTATCGAAAGTGTGTTCAGCAAAATTAAAAATGGGGTAAGGACTAAAGTTTCCTGGACTAATGGATTTAGTAGGATGACTTTCAATGACAGATTTACTGCAATATCCCAAGCAGTTATCGAGGAACTTAGAAAACCAGATTATAGTAATTTGAAAAATTACTATAATCATATTAAAAGATTCTTTCCTAAATGCTTGAAGAAACGGGATATTTTAGGTGAATTCTGAAAAATGTAATGTATATTTAAATAAATATTTTACTTCTTTTTTCATTATTTTAACATAAAAACTTAAATTAGAACTACTAAATTGTAAAACCAAAACAAAGCTCATTTGACATTTCTAAATGAATGTCTCATTAATGATAATCAACTGCGCTTTGGTGTATTATATAAACATGCAAACTTACCTGTGTGTTGATTTTTAGCGTTGCAATGAACAAACGCATTTAATATAGAAAATGGTAGAAAAAATAAACTGACACACACACACTACACATAGAATAAACGCACTATAATAAATCATTTACAGACATTTTTAGAAATTTTTAGAAAAAAATGACCGAAAAACTTTGACGAAAATTCCGAAAACTCAACTTTGAGTTATATAGATAATAAAGACATTATTCCGTAAGATTTATCTTCAACTTTTAATAAAATCTGACTTACATTATATCGAAATAATTCCAAAAAACTTCATAAAAATCCTAAAAATTCTGAAATTTAATTATAAATAATTTATAATAAAAAATTGTTAGGGGATGAATGAACACTAAAAATTTTGAAAATTCAATATTACATGGTGGGAGCAGATAAATACAGAGTAAACATACATATGGACAATAATCAATAATATCTATGTGATGAAAGGAATAAATATTACTATATTGACTTGTGATAACTTATTAACAATTTGATGTGATCTGTTAATTTATCTATTTTTATTGATTTATTGGTTCTGGATGACATTATAATAAAATAAATCCCATACGAATAAATTTATCTTGTTTGTTGATAATATTATAATGGTCTGTTAATGTTGTTATCATTATTATTATTATTGCTGTTCTTAAAAAATTTATTGATTATTTTATTATTTAGGATTCGGAACGAATTTTAAAACTTAATCAGACAAAAAACAAAAACTAATAATTTGTTTATTTAAAATCAATAAGTTGGTTGAATATTTATTTTGTGCACTAAGTGCACTGCCTGGAATCAGAGAATTGTAATATAGCACTCCACAAAATAATTGATTGAATGATCTGAGCTTATTTATTTAATGCAGTGCACTAAGTGTACCATGTTTATTTAGTCAATAAATATTTTAATATATAAGTAGACTGATTTCTCAGTCAAATCATCCAAAAAATAAAAGTTTCTAAGAAGAATTGCAAATTCAGAAATTGATATAGCAATATAATTTAGAGCATACCTATTTTACACATCTGAGCTCAGGAAGCTGCAAAAATTCACATACACATACACAAGCATATATATATACAATACAGATTGAAATATATTTGATGTGATTGTTGATTTTATATTTTAACTTTATTTGTAATTGTGATAATTAAATAAATTTATTGAACCAGTGTTTGTGTTCTTATTTATATAGGAACCATCAAGTTGAGATTTGAGAACCTCAACATTTGGTGCCGTGAACCGGGACTAAATTAAAACAAAATTGAATAAATCAATACTTTTTCCTTTTTTGTTTGACCTCCTTCTCCCATCAATTCTATTATCACTGGCAAGCTGTCGAGATAAGGATATTGTTGTTTTCCTTTTCCCCCGATTTCAAAATTCCTTTTCCTTTCTGTACTAATTAATTAGTACTGACCTTGGTTTTTATTTTCCTGTTTGATAACTTTTATTTCCTTTCTCTTTCTCATTTTTAATTTCTTTTCACTTCCGTTTTCTTTTCTGAGTTTGTCATGGCGATCTTCCCCCAGGTAACTTTATTTGTTTCTTTATAAATTGTTATTTAGGTATCCTCAACATAATGAAGAACACCTATTTTTCTATAGTCAATTATCCAACCGTTCCTATAAGATTTGGTAAGACAGTGTTAATATAAGAAAGTCGAGATCAATGGAAATAAGAATATCCACGAAACATGATCGACAATATAAGTAGACTCTTAGCAAGCGTTAGGTAAAACTACCTCTCTCCATACGGATTACTCCTTATTTTTATAATCATGCTGATAGAAAAAATAAATTATTACTCTTCTTTCGTATAGGCTAAATTGTTATATCCTAATTTGAAATTCCAAAAAAAATTAATGAAATGAAAAAGAAAATTACAAAAAATCTACCTACAAATGACATGTTACTGGGTTTTATAGAGAAATTTCCTTCCCTCAATCCTCATTAATTTTTTTAGTAGAAAATTATTGGAGTAGAATATTGTATGAGTTATAATCAGTTCGATGAGTACTCCAGGGTTCCGGCAAATTTGAGGACGTGTAGTTCTATATTCGAAGTTTCGTTCTTATCCCACTGGTGATACAACTTTTAGGGTTTGCCCTGGGCTCGCTTGTGGCGTGCACAGATAGTTCAATAATAAAGAATAATATAAATCACTATAATTAGATTAATAATATAAATAGTAGTTTAAATAGTATAAATAATACAAATAAATATAAAAGGTAATAAATAAATATAAAATAGTAATTTTTATTTCCATGCTAGTTTAGAAATAATTATAGAGGTTACTAAATTTCGGAATTGGGTGTAGTTAGGAGCACCTTGCAGAAAAGAAGTGATTAGCGACAGCCAGACAGAATTATAATTACTGGAGAACGATTAAGCAAAACGATCAGCGTGGAATTATATTTTGGGTATTTAACGAAAATCAAAGAAAGATTTTTCAGAATTGAAAAATCTAGAGAAGAATTATTTTCGAGCAGATTTGTACTAAAAGTGAAAGGAGATTGTCAGAAATTATTTTAAACTTTAATAAAGTTAATTAGCGTTTTTTACTTAACCAGAGAGAATACATTAAAAGCCATTTTTCCAAAAAAGAAATTAGTTATCGATTCTATCGATTAAACTGATTGTAACAGTTTTGAGTAAGGCTTAAAATATCTTTGTATGGGTAATCTAAGCAACATTTTTCAAGGGAAACCGCCTTGCTAGTTTGTAACATTTAAGTATCAGAGGGTATATATCTAGGGAACGTTACTAATACTTCTGGGTAGTAATCGATCGCGCTAAACTTCGGACATCCCTCGTCTTTTACCTTCCATTGTTGAGCGGTGATGTTGACCAATTAGGATCCTGCATTCACTGTCTTTGAAATACCTGAGGACGGTTTGTATATCCGATATCTTTGCTTCTGTTATATCGCTACAACTTTTTGGATAACACATTTTATATTTGTAAACTGTACAACATAAACCATATTTTGTAATTTTATATTTTATAAATAAAGTTTATTATGGAAAGCAGTTGTGTTCTTATTTGTGAAATTAAAAGATCTTTGGAATCAGATCAAGTTAGTTGTATACCCACTGACGAACCTAACACAACATCTGATTGGTTTGTCTTCATCTGCTAGGTGTGGAACCTGATGAGCTCGAGGCGACGAGAGTGATCTATCAACTTATTCTACAAATGCTCAAGGACAAAATTACATTACAATCAAATTTCCAAATTTAGTTATTTGATAACTGATATCATTTTTTATCTTCATTTTTTAAAAGTATTTGTAGAATTTCGAGTCAAATATAAAATTGATCTATATTATAGAGTACGTCACTTTTTATAAGAGAAAATTTGAGTTTTAAAATAATAAACTACTATAAAAGTTTTGGTTGTTTATTTGTCATATAAGAGCATTTTGTTTTGCATTATTTTAAAATTTCATAATAATTTCAGAGCTCTAGAACTCTAGGAATTTGAAATATTTTCCCAAAACCTCGCGACACACAGGTTGAGAAATACTGATCTATAGTCTGAAAAGAAATAAAGATAAAGGAAATTTGAAAAAAAAGAATATAGTATGAATGATGAGAATGTTAAAATATTTTACAAATTAAATTTAAAAATTTAATTGATAAATAAATTATAAATATCTTTAAATATGCATGAAATATGATGATTTTTTTAAAGCCCTAATTCAAATTTTCATGTTTACGTCGAACTATTTAATGGCTCTGAGTACCGGAATATAGGCGACTCGTTTTTATTTTATTAATAATTAGGAAATGGCCGAATCACAATACAATAGAAAAGCCTTAGAAGAAGTCATAAAACTAGCTGATGAAAAAACAAGTCAAGTTGACGAATATTTCGTCAAACAAGAAGATGATTTTAGTGACTTCATTCGAAACAGTGATGAAACCTTAAAAGACCTAAACGTTTACTTCAACAGTCTTCAAAAACAACTAGAAAAATGGAAAATGGTTTTTAGTCAAGTAATTAAATGAATAGATTTGATAAACTTTAAACTTATTCAGGATGTACAGCAAGACACGACAACCTGCGAGAGTCACTACGAAAAGCAACGAAGCAAAGTAAATGAATACGTTGAAAAACTTAAAGAATGTCGCGATCAAGCAGCTAGACTAATTTCCACTGGCCAAGTTACCAATTGCGATCATGTTTATTCCATTCACAATCTCATTTATTCTGTTGATGAAAACTTAAAGGAATTTGGAAATCATATGACCCAATGCATGGCTCTAAAGTTTGTCGGACGGATCAATCTTGACAATTTTGACAAAAATGAAATCGGAACTTTGGAAAAATTGTCTGATTTTTCAAATGCCGAAATTCTTCCGATAAAATTGCCAAAAATCAAATTAGGCCAATTATTTTTCATTAATTTTCGAATTGCCAAAAGATTTTGCGAAGCCACTAAAAAGTATATTTCGTTTAGCGTTACGAAATCGGATGAAAGAATAAAAGTTGGATCTTATTTACAAGATAATAAAGATGGCACATTCACTCTTAGCTTTCCAATAACTGCAATTGTTCCTCACACAGTCAGTATTTATTTCCTAGGAGAACATATACGAAATAGTCCTTACACGATTCTCTTCAAAGTCGGCAATAATCAAGCAGTTGGGGCGACAAATGGCGCCAATTCGGTTCCTGACTATAACTGCCATGCTGCAGAAGAAAAAGAAATTTCAAAAGTTAAATATTGAAATCCTTCATTTTAGCTTTCCTTCAATATTATATTAAGTAAAAATGTTAAACATTATAAGTAGATATTATCAGTAAATATATAATTTCAAATTAATTATTTTATTATTAATATTATAATTTTTAATTAATTATTTTTAATATCGGAAAATTAATCGGAAACAATACAAGGCTTGCCCAACTTAAATCGAATTGACCCAAATAAAACTATTTAAAATTTCGTTTATTTTCATTATGACAAAAAATCAAAAATTAATTTTCTATTTGAAGTTTTATTGACACAAGGAAATCACAACGTTTTTTAAATTCTATTTTTATCACAAAATCTGCATATTAAAACAAATTTAATTATGCAATTACATCTCCGCGTGATTTTCATCTTCGTTCTCGATAAAATTGGTTTCAAAATCATCAAGATAACGAGGTCTTTTCGTCCTGCCTCTACGTTCATCTCGGCGAAGTGAGTTGAGTATAGGATTGTCTACGTCTGTTAATCCATCATTGTCGTTGTTCTCCACTGACGCTTCGTTGACAGCCGGTAGTATGTCGGAATAGTGTCGCGGAATCCCGTTGATGTCGAAATTAGTCGATGAATTTACCTTCGTTACAATCCCTTCACCCCATGTCGATGTGCACTTCGCATTTGGTGGTTTAACGTAAACTGCATCGCCAACTTGGAACGACGTGTCCTGTGTCTTCTCTTCTGTATAACAAGCGCCAACTCCTTTCCAGCAATATGAAAACACTGATGAAGACGGCGGCGTTCCGCACTTGTCATTGGGTGCTAGTTATACCAATATACCATTTCCAATATTCCCTTGTTGGTTCTTGCTGCCATGCGTTTAATTGTACGATGGTTCCGTTCTATTATACCGTTTCCTGATGGCCGATAAGCACATCGAAACACACATTTCACACCCCATTTGCGACACAGTGCTTTCATTTGTGGTAAATTATGAGCTCAATGCGCGTCTGTGTGCGCGTTGTATTGTGTGATGGGTTTGTGTGCGCACACAGACGCGAGCAATGTCATTTTTTGGGTCAAATTATTAGTTTATCTCGCGTCTGTGTGCGCTTTTCTTTTCTTTGTTTTTGGCTTGTGTGCGCACACAGACGCGAGCAATAGGTATGGCAATTTTATTAATTAGTTTTTTGTGATGTTGTAATTTTTAGATTTTATCGATTTTTTGAATTTATGATGAGTTATGTTTCGAGTTAATGGAGTCGAATAATTTGGTTTTTTTATGATTTTTCGGATAAAAGATGGCTGCTTTTAATGAAGAAATGGAAATGNATGAAAACACTGATGAAGACGGCGGCGTTCCGCACTTGTCATTGGGTGCTAGGGTTATACCAATATACCATTTCCAATATTCCCTTGTTGGTTCTTGCTGCCATGCGTTTAATTGTACGATGGTTCCGTTCTATTATACCGTTTCCTGATGGCCGATAAGCACATCGAAACACACATTTCACACCCCATTTGCGACACAGTGCTTTCATTTGTGGTAAATTATGAGCTCAATGCGCGTCTGTGTGCGCGTTGTATTGTGTGATGGGTTTGTGTGCGCACACAGACGCGAGCAATGTCATTTTTTGGGTCAAATTATTAGTTTATCTCGCGTCTGTGTGCGCTTTTCTTTTCTTTGTTTTTGGCTTGTGTGCGCACACAGACGCGAGCAATAGGTATGGCAATTTTATTAATTAGTTTTTTGTGATGTTGTAATTTTTAGATTTTATCGATTTTTTGAATTTATGATGAGTTATGTTTCGAGTTAATGGAGTCGAATAATTTGGTTTTTTTATGATTTTTCGGATAAAAGATGGCTGCTTTTAATGAAGAAATGGAAATGAGAAATACTACCAACGAAACTGATGGTTCCTTTTTTATGACCCCAAGAGATCCTGATAATGTTAATGGTGTTTGTGGCCAACTAATATTAAATTTATTTGGTGGATGGATTTCCGTTGGTATTCGAGGCAATAATTGTGATGTAGTAGCTACACAAAGAAAGGTTCCAGATAAAATGATTGAGAAGAGTTCAGCTACAAGGTTGTTTAATATTACTGAAAGTCCTGGAGGTGTTATGACTGGTATGATCCCTGATTATCGATCTCAAGTATGTCATGCACAAATGGAAGCAGCTCGATTTAGATATAAACATAGATATGAAATGCCTTGTGACATAATATGTCGTTCTATTGCGGATATTAATCAGCTTTATACCCAATCAACTGAGATGCAACCATTAGGTTGTTCAATGATGGCATTATCTTATGGTATTGAAATGGACAAACTGTTGTTATTCAAAACTGGCTCTGTGGATGGAAATAAAACTATTATTCGTTATCTTGAATTTAAACATTTGTGTCGAACGAAATAATGTCGCATTATCAATCAACAGCTCATCAGGGGAACCTCGTTCTCTAAAGATCTGTTCAAGATTCCGTGTAATGGTCTCCGCGTCTTCACCTCTTATTTCTCTCCACAGAGCAAAACGACCGGGTCCACAATCAATCATAGTTAAATAAAGCTTACTTAGATAGTGTGTAACATCCATAGCCAGTCTCTTCCACGTCTCCTTAACGCTTAACTCTCCATGCTCCCATTTTACAGGCGCCGGATCGATAGATTGACATTCTGAACATTCACTAATTATAGCCTTTACATCCTCAAGTGTAACGTCCGGCCAAAGTTGCTTTGCAAAATACAACGTCTTCTTGGCACCGAAATGGTGCTGTCTATGACTTTCTCGTAACACTTGGTTCACAACAGCAACGGTGCTTGCAGTTGGTTCGACACACGATTTAACCCATGTCAGCCATTTATTACTGACTCTTGTGAGTGCATCTGCTCTGTTTTTATCTGTCGGGACTAACTCAACCGAGATCGTTAAGTCATAGCTTTTTCGTAATTCACAAATGATCTGCAGATGTCTTCGGACTAGCATCTCAGCAATTCTATGAGTTCGGATACTGGCAGTATCCGTTAAAACTGAATCTATCCAACTCCTGACGGTAGCGGAATCTGTTACTACAACTAAGTTGCTTCTTTCCCAGCTGATGGCTAAGTTAATTCCCTTTATCACAGCGTCTAACTCTGCAAGGTTTATATGAGCAAAATCGTTTTTCTTCCTCATCCATGATGCATCTTCGACGATTTTTCCTGATATTTCTAACGCAACTCCTAATTCCAGATTGCTCGCATCGCACCAGACAATCGTAGATCCGTCCTTGTTTACATGCCACTCACCAGTCACGGGATCGCTCTCTTTCACACGATACATTATTTCGTTAACCATTTTTAACGCGATTTTTCCAATCGTATCATCCCACTTACTTCCAGAACTGTGTCGTTTTATATAGCTACTTGCTACTCTTAACCATCCAGCAACGGGATAGTGCCCAACAAGTTGACCGCAGAGGGAAAATAACTCCCTTCTTGACATAGTTGTAAACGCACTGTGTGGCAAAATGTTTCCACGATGCCACGTACGACCGTTAATACTTGTTTGAAGCTGGAGACCTAGCACTCTTGCATCATCAAACTCTTCCGGTGACTTTGTAATTAGCCCGTATGCTGCTAAATGGCCCATTACTTCATTGACGTTGATTCTTGACTTGTTAACAATAATGTCATCAATATAACTATCCGTTGCTTTCCTGATATCTTCTCTTAAACTCAGTACCTTCCGTAATATTGTTGACATTATTTTCGGAGCCACATTTAAACCAAAACCGAGTCTCGTTAGAAAGTATCCGTTCCCTTTGTAACTAACCCTTTGGTGCTCCCATAGGTCTTCATCAACATGTATCTGAAGACAAGCATTTTTAAGATCAATTAACATTACCTGTTCGCCCATCATTCGCCATCGCCTCAATGATTCGCCACATACATCACTTTGTCCAGTATGGCTACTAACATATTTATTTAGTTCTCGAAAATCCATTACTGGACGAACTTTTCCTTTGTTTGCTTGCTCTACTGCCAATAACGGAATTTTTCCATACACAACGTCTTTCGTTGGAATTAGCCATCCTTCTTGAATCCACAGTTCAACCTCCGTGTCAAACTTGTGCTGCAGCCCTGGATCGATTTTATAATTTGAAATTCTATTCAATAGTACAGCTGGTTCTGCTTTCCATTTCCACTTCACCGTCCACTTGCCGTCACTGAATGCTGCCGAAAAATCACCATCTTCAATTTGCAAATTCTTATTTAACTGATTCTCAGCCACGCACGATACGTTTGCAATACCTGGAAAAGATACACCGGTCTTGTCAATTTTAAGACCTCCCAGCATCCCTATTACGTTCATTCCTAAAATTATTTCAACATTAAGTGGTAGTTTCATCAACGAAACACAATTAACACTCAATAAACTACCACCAACGATCAGCTGAACTTTCACATCACGCATACACTTGACTAGTGATCCATCCGCAGTCATGATACTGCCATTCCGTATAAATTTTTTCTTCGCAATTCTGGCTGACACAACTGATTTGGAACATCCCGAGTCGATCAATGCTTTCACGGACTCCCCATTGATTATGACTGAAATAAACTGCAGCGCCATTATATTCGTGCTAGAGTAGACGCTGGCGCACGCGCTACTCCTTTGGCATTTCCCGACTCTGAATTCCTGGTACACTCCTTTGCAATGTGGCCCTCTTCTACACATAGCCAACACTTCTTTCCTTGTTTCTTGAAACAACGTTCTTCTAGATGGCCATTCTTTCCGCAATATGAGCATTTCTTTTTCTTGTCTTGTTTTCCCACGACAGCCGAACACAGTTCCATATTGTCACAGTTTACTAAGACACGAGACTGTTTCAAGACCTCAACAAGAGACATCTGCTGAATATTGGCATTGGATCGTAACTGTTGCGATGACACTGCTGGCAAACCCATTATGAATGCGCTTTTAATTATGATTTCGTTATCTATCTTGGCCAGAGATGCTAAGTTTTTGAGATCATTCAAATAGACATCTACTGGCTCATTGCACCACCTTCGTTCACGGAATCGGTCATAAGCTTGGAACATATCGATCGAATAGACATCGATTAAGGCATGTTCGATCTTCAATGCGTTGCCTTTGTTTTCTGTGCTCAAATGCTGATACACTGCAAAAGCTGGTCCATCTAGAATTGATTCCAACTCCACGATTCTTTGAATTTTTGCCACTAGCTTGACTTTCTGAATCCACTGTTGAACGTCACCTTCTCCATTGAAAATAGGTATCATCTTGTCCATGATATAGCCGCGATAGCTTGAAGTTTTATTGACACAAGGAAATCACAACATTTTTTAAATTCTATTTTTATCACAAAATCTGCATATTAAAACAAATTTAATTATGCAATTACACTATTCAACACAAATTTTTGGAACTGTCTTAATCGGTGTTGAAATAATTAAATTTTTAGAATCTAAATACATAATTTTCGGTTACATGATGAAATTACATAAGACGAAATTACATAGGAAGAAATTACATAAGAAAAAATTACATAAGACGAAATTACATAGAGAAGAAATTACATAGAGAAGAAATTACATAAGAAAAAATTACATAGGAAAAAATTACATAAGAAAGAATTACACAAAATTATTATTGCAAAGTAAAAATTGCATTAAATAAATAGTTATTGTTGATTCGTTCTATTATATATACTCGGAGTTTATCCGACAGAATGTTTTGACCCCTTAAAGGTACTGGTCATAAGGGTACTGGTCGTAAGGGTATTGGTCACACTCAACCATTATTGGTTACATGATGAAATTACATAAGACGAAAAATTATAATTAATAATATTTATAAAGAAACTACAAATTTTATATTATGCTTAATTAAAAACAATAAATTTAAGATAAATTTAAATAATAAATTTAAATAAATACTAATTCTGTGTAATTTTTTTTGTGTAATTTTTTCTTATGTAATTTCTTCCTATGTAATTTCGTCTTATGTAATTTCTTCTCTATGTAATTTCTTCTCTATGTAATTTCGTCTTATGTAATTTTTTCTTATGTAATTTTTTCTTATGTAATTTCTTCCTATGTAATTTCTTCCTATGTAATTTCGTCTTATGTAATTTCTTCCTAACACCATAATTTTCTATATAGCAATGTATGAACTGTAACGCTATTTAAAGGTTTAAAATGAATACTAATTAATTATTATTATTAATTATTAATTATATATTGATTTATATTTTTTATATAAAAGTTTCAAAACGTTTTTAAATAAAAATTTTGAATTTAAAAATTACTTTTTGCAGAGACGGCAGAGTATTTTGTTTTTTTATATTTGACTAAGAATGTTGTAGTTTTATATTATTTCGTGCTTTTATGAGGAATTAGTATTGGTTATCATTTAAATCTTGGACTTTATTGAGATATGCAGAAAAGTTATTTAATTCTATTTTTTTCGTGATCTAGTTGTGGAGTATCATAGCATATCATTTTTTAGCCTACTGTTGAGGTTTCCAGAATCTCAACTTGATATCTTATTGAATTGAAAGAGAGTTTGAAGACTATAAATTGATTTATAGTCTTCAAACTCTCTTTTCAATTCAATGGATAAAATAATCAGTGGTGAAATTGGAAGAAATAAAAGTTCTTATAATAATTGATATCTTATATAAATAAACACCACAATAATAAATACCACAACATCCTTTTAGTTATATATATATATATATATATATATATATATATATATATATATATATATATATATATATTTATGGTACCCTGTGAAACCGCAAGCTCTGTATCACTAAAGTGGCCCTCGGTATCCAACACTTTGAGGACCCCTGTTTTAGCAGGTTTACATCGCAGGGTTGCTTTCATCTGGCCGACCTAACGGTCATCCACATTTTACACCTTCGCGGGTTATCCACTTCTACCTCAGCGAACAGGCCCGTCCATATCTGTTCCACCCAGATTCCGAACATTGATCAATGTCAAACCATGCTGTGGTTTCCCAGAATTATGGTTTAGCATGACAAAAAGGCCTCTTGCATTACACCCCTACATTCCGGCAATTCCAGATCCCTCGGCCCACTCGATTAACTTCAGAACCCGACCGATCATAGTCATCGTGTGACCTTTGGAGGTCCCCTGCCACTGGTTGGTATTGTGACCTCTGAATTCAAAGTTTATACTGGTTTATAGTCAATGTTTAAAATAAAAGCTAAAACAATAAAAATGAAAAATGTTTTATTTTTCACGTTAATTTATGTTTCAATAAAAGAGGAACCCGGCGCACTTTGTACTTTGCGAAAGCGTCGATCAATTTAGAATGATCAAGCCCAGAACCTAATTTATGTTCGATGAATATCATTGTTAATCCAAAAACCAGGTCCTGTGTGAAGATATGACTTAATGAGCTTCAATTTAAAGAAGCTATGTTTCCCGGATACGACGCTCACAGGCAGTAGTGGATTAAGGCGGGGCTGATCAAGCTAAAGCCAGGGGCCCCATAAATAAAAATTTTAAATAAAATTAGAGGAGCATATTATGCTTTTACAAAAAAATTCAAGCTTCTACTATGTTGATTATTGTGTTATTACAGTAAGTGTTCAAAACGATGGACTTTTAGCTGAATTAAAAACATCTATCTTTGAACAAACTATTGGATAGCTAAGAATAATTGACGTAATATAAGTGTTACCACAACAACCGTTCTAGATAACAGAGCCGAGCAAAAGGTCTGTTGGAGACGTATGGACATACGAGGAAATTACGCGGTGGAATAATAAATAAAATACCTGGACTTTCAAGCGATGCGAGAGAACAAAACAAAGACGCGCCGAATTTCACCATTCCCACATACCAATCACGCTACTCTTTGTACCGTTTTAAACAAACCAAAGTATACTAGCGAAACTGTCAATAATTGGATCGATTACCTACTACTTAGTTATTAAATTATAGGACAGGAAGAAGCACAATGCGAACCCTAAAACACATGCACAGAGCTAAAGATGTTGCTGTTTTTGAATGAGCTAAATTTTACACAGTCCTTCCCAAATGGTCACATCGCACTTCGCATCTATCTCTGAATGATGACATCAAACTGCAGCGGAGAAAGATCATTTTCAAAGTTGAAAAGAATAAAAAATGAAGTTAGAAGTTGCATAGGACAACAGAGACTGAGTCTGCTCTCTCTAATGAGCATCGAAAGTGAAATTGTAAGCTCACTTAGCTTTACTGATATAATTGATAACTTCGCCATGAAAAAGGTTCGCAAGCGTAGGTTCTAGGTTGAAATATATAGTGAAATAATAAATATTTTAATGAAGTATGAATTCATTTAACTTTATATAAATTAAATTTACTTCTATTTAATTTTTTTTAACTCTGCCTTACAAGTTACAGTCTTAAATTAGCTGCTAGCAATCATTTTATGTGGACGCTGGACTGGACCGGGCCCCAGTTTGAATTGCACCCAGAGGCCCCGTGCAAGCTTAATCCGCCCCTGCTCACAGGCATTGAAAGGGTTATTCGCAAAGTGACCAAAACGTTCAGGAAAATCTCCACGAGGCCGAATTTCAAAATATAATCTATAACATCAAGGACTCTCCTGCACTCGGGTGACCAGCTCCGTCTTAAAACGCATGCTAGAAATCTGCCTACTAGAAAAATAAAAGAATAATAAATAAAATAATAATTGATAATAAATTAATTAATAATATGAAAAGAAATTTTAATAAGGATTATTGGTCGTATTTACATACGAAGGACCATAATCGAATTAATTAGGGATGTTATGGCTCGTATTTACATACGAAGGAGCTACAACAATGAGTGCATACTTTAAGAAAAGGAACAGGAAAAATTTATTTAAAAATTAAATGAAATAAAATAAAGAATTAAATACATATAAAAATTGAAACTAAAGAAATTCCAGTAGAACTGATAAAATAATAAAAATTAAAAAATTAAAGTGCAAATTATGTAAATTGTAAAATTTATAAAATTAAATCGTTAAAAAAAATAAAATTAAAAATAGAATTAGTTAACATTATGTAAATTATAAAGTTTATAGAATTAAATGGTTAAAATTAAGGAAAAATTAAAATAAAATTAGCAAAAATTATTTAAATTATAAAATATACAAAATTAAATTGTTGAAATTAATAAAAATTAAATTAATTAATTAATTAATTAAATCTATTAAATTAAAAATAAATAATTACACACATTCATGCATGTGTGCTGTTAGAAGAAGACATAGTTTCACAGAAATCTTTATTCACTTCAAAAATCCTCTAGTAACTATCTTATGTTTAATTAACTGTGTTTTTCCTACATCTCATTTATTTTTCATGAATATATCCGAAAATTCTTTAAGTAATTTATTAATCGTTGGGTCGATAATTCCTTTCAAATTGTTTTCCTCTAAATTCATTAATTGATTTTTTAATTTTACTTTAGTTACTGCCTGTAATTTAATATCAAAACAATTCATCATTTCTACGCCTGCAATTACGCTCGGGTTAGTCTTATTTGCCACAAAGAATCTTATTACCAATTCTAATCCCGAAATTCTCACTTTTAGTAATATTGTTTCCTATGATTTTAAGTGTGCTCTCGTTTGCACATGTAACCATAATATTGGATTCCCCTATTTTATCACGCATCTTTAATTTACTAACAACATCTTCGCTAATCACGTTTATTCTAGCCCCGGTATCCAAAAGACAATCAACTTTTATTTTATTTTCCAGCCAAATACCTACACTAGGTCTGCCATTCATTCTTTCGTAAACGAATTTAGGTGCAAAGGTCTTTCTTTATTTTCATTAACTTTATTATTAATTATATCGATACTCATAATCTTATCAATTTTGTTATTAATTTCATAAAAAACTATATTCAAAATAATTTTCAAAGTCAAAACATTCACAATCATTCATAATTACATCATTAATTTTTAAATCATCTTTAAATTCATTCATTACGGAAATCTTGAAATCACAAGCATTCAAATTAAACATTCTGTGTCAATAATATACTTACTTAAACCAAATTTATGGCTCCTAGCAACTCCCTTGAAACTGGAGCCTCCCCTTTTAGCTGTTCGCAATCTTTTTGCATGTCATCCTGTTGAATCAGCTCTCTTTCCTCGTATTCGTAGTCGTATATCGCATTGCGTTGTCTTCGATGTGGTCCTCTGTCTGAAGATTGGTTTCTGCTTTGATATTGTCCTCTGGATCCAAATTGTTTTTGATTTCTATCATAATTTCTTCCGTTGTAATATGCTTCTGTTTTAACTGAATTTCTTCTGATGTCCCAACATTGATACTTGAAATGACCATTTTTGGAACATTGAGAGCATTTTACGTTTGGGCATTCTGCTCGAATATGTCCTTGCTCTCCACACGCTCAACATCTCTGCAGTTTAAATTGCCTGGTCCGTTCTTCCAGTCACTTTTATTTAGCATATTGAAGTTCACGGCCTCATTGGTTCTAGAGTTAGAAAATATTGGCGTCTTATTCTGTTGGTACAACTGAGTTTTTCTCGGACTTTTGACTGTCTCCGCATATGATTTATTTTCATGTAGAGATGCTAATGATTGTTCACTTGAAAGCTCTTTTTGAATTTCTTCCATTCTTGATATCACTTCCTTGGCCTTATCTACTGATTTAACTTCTCTTAATTTCAATTCTTTTTTTGTTTCCATATCTTCCATTGCATTCTGCATTAAAAATAACATTAATGCCGGTTTTGTTAATTTGTGTCGAAGAACATTGTCGACAAGCTTTATTGAAAAATTCGGTGCACGAGTCATTTCCTTTTCGATATCTTAAAGCTGCATCTAGATCCATGGCTAGATATTTCCTTGGCTCGAACGCTTTTCTTAATTTTTCTTCATAGCCTGNACACACAATCGTTATACTATTTATAGTACATTGAATTGCGTAATCTACAAAAAGGGAGAATTATTAGTTTAAGTGATACTGTTGACACAGAAAACAAACATACTTACTTAATTTAGTTATACAAGCATTCCCGCATCATTCAATAGATATCAAAGTCTAGTGACCTGGTTATGTAAGTAATTCGTTGGAAATTATTATATCATCTTGCATGTGCAAAAGTAATTCAAATTTTACTGCATTCTAATTGGATCTAGTGGCAGAGAATGCATGGATGCACAATCAAAATCAGTATAATTACTGATTACAAATTCAGTTCAAAAACTGGTTTTTAACTTGTCAACGTGTTATTTTGATTAAACAAATCTGGTTCTTGCTTATGCAACTCTCAGTTTTTCCTTTTATGCCATCGTGGTAAGTTGAATTGGATTTTAGTAATTTAATGTAAAGTGTAATTTTTGTAATGTCATGATTTAATAAAACTTTAAATTCTAATTAGTTCAGTTAATTTTTTGCTTTGTTCTTTTTTATTGTTTATTTCGTTTTTGAATTTTTAGTAATGTTTACAGTTTACATGAATGTTATTTGATTTGATTTTTATGATTTTTATGTTTTTAAAGTCTTCAGATTGAAAGAGGTTCGTGAACCGTTGGCACTCATGCTGATGGGACAGCGGATGTTGGACAGTTTGGAGCATTGGTTTAAATAGAGGTAGCATATTATTGAGTTAGGAGTAGTGATAGAGTAACTGAGATCGTTTAGAAGTAGATAAGGTTCAGTTTGGGCAATATTATAGAACCTACTAGTGGTTAGGGCGTGAAATAGGTCAGAATCAGAAATATAGGCAGATTCCTACTCAAATCTTTGAAAGATAGGTTGAATATTCGCAGGTATTGCATAGAATAATAGAATGACATTTATTAACTGGGAAATAATGGCGGATTCCTGTGCAAAATTTTGTAAGATAACATTAGAAAACATATAGTAATGAGGTCCACAATTAAATGAATACATGACAATAATCTAGCAATAGAATAGATAATGAATAATGACGTAAGACCTTCTATCGGCAGTCTAGAACCCGAAAATGAAAATATCACGAGGAGTAGTTTTAGCAATAGAGCTCACCTGCTCGTGGATCTTCAAGCATTGTGTGCAGCACCAACATGGTTATCATCATGGTTAGCAGATGGCATAATGACAATAATCATGAAGGCATTTAGGAAGGAGTCGCTGAAAAATCGATAAATACCCCAAACACATTTAAAATGACACATCCCTAAGCGATCAAACATTAGAATGATATAATTTCTCGACATAAATATTTGCTAAAATAAAAGCCTTAACAAACTGAAAATACATAAGATTCTTGCAATCTTGCAATTTCTTTTGAATATTGAATACTCGTAAAAAATTCAGTATTCCTTATTAATGAAAAATCTGATTTGGGGTTCATATCTATATTTGTATTATAATATCATTTGAACATAGAGCATGGTCTCTAAGCCTTTAAATTTAAAAGAAAACGTGAATTTTTACGAGAAGAAATAATTAATTTTTGTACAACTTCATTATAGCAAATTTATTTCAATAGTTTGACAAAATCGACACATCGAAAATATACATAGTCAAGGTTCTCAAATATTCACTTTTAAAACTTAATGTAATTAAAAAGAGAAATAAAATTCTATTATAATTTAAAATAAATTATGAATTGTGAAAAAAAATTTATCAAAATGTTTCTTTAAATTATTGCATTCCATGACCTTGATTAACAATAAAATTATGAAATTTCTATTAAATATTATTTTTAACAAAATGAAATAATTATGATTAATTGTATACAAATGTAAACGTTTCGATAATTATGTCTCAAGGCAAATCACCCTTTAATATTCTTTATTTCCATGGAAAGATTACTAGAGATCGCGCGGAAGATTTATTGATGAGCCAAGGAGCAATCGAAGGAATGTTTCTTTTACGTGAAAGTGTTAATGGGAATTTCGTAATCTCTATTTGTCACTGTAATAAAGTAAATCATTATAACATTGAAAAACAAAGCGATGGAACTTTTCAAATTTTAACGGGTAAGCTAATTGGGATTTTTCGAGTTATTTTTCAAAGTAAAATTTAATTTTAAAATAGCAATCAAACTTGTTTTAATCACCATAAAATAGAAATCATGCATGAAATTACAAATAATTAATTAAAATTTTTCTTTAAATTTAAATATTTTTTTAATTTCAAAAAAGCAATAAATTTTTTTAATTAAATATTTTTAAAATTTAAAACATTTTTACAATAAATATTAATAAAAATAAATAATAAAAATTTAATTTTAAATAATTAATAGGTTAATATAACTTTTTTTTCAAAGACATTTAAAAAAAAATATTTTATTTCATAATTTATATTTCATAACTACGCTTGTGCAACTTCTTAATTATCTCCTCGGGCCCCATTTATCTATTTTGATTTTTATTGCGAATATCCATTTTAACCAAAACATAATCTCCAATTTGGAATTCGTGATTTTTTATTTGGTTTATTCTTTTATCTATCGGTGTTTCTGAAAACCATTCACTATAAATCTTTTTACCATCTGTTTCCACGTTGAATTCATCATAAATTGTACCCATGATTTATGCTCTTTGTCCTGAAATGTTATATATATTGCATCTTTAATAGTTCGGAACTGTCTCTCAATCTGTCCATTTGCTGAATGATGATACAGTAAAACTCGTTTAAATGAACTTTCAAGGGGGCACGAAAATTATGTTCATTTAGCAGGGTGTTCAATTAAAAGAGTTACAAAAGAATTAAGAAAAAAATTATTTAATTAATTATTATAAAATCCAAATACAAAAATAAAGGCAAAGACAAATACATTTATATTTAACGTTTGAAAAAATCAAATATTTTTGGTTGTTTTTGATTTGAAATGCTTATCTTATTCTCTAAATTGTGAATCATTTCAAGTTCATCTTTTGTATCAGCTTCATCACATAGAAAAATATATCTTAATGTTTTGATTGCGTCTGTAATGTATTGTAATTATTTATTTTTTTTGGTTTTGTTAACCGTAAGTTATGAATGTAAATAACAATTCTTCACGTTGTACGTGGCGAAGGTTTTTATTTTATGTTTATAAATAAAAAAACAAACTATATAGTGATAATTTACCATAGTAAATTATCACTATAGAAAAAAATTAAAAAAAAAATCAATAGAAAAAAAATTTAAAAATATATGATTCAGGTTATCTAAGCGAATTATTTAAGCGATTTAATTAAGCGAATATTAAGCGATAGTCTCTGGAACAAAGTTGTTAATCTCTGGAACAAAGTTATTAATCTCAGAATCAAAGTTGTTAATCTCTGAAACAAAGTTATTAATTTCCGAAACAAAGTTATTAATCTCCGAACCGAATTATTAGTCTCAGAAAAAAGTTATTAATCTCCGAAACGAAGTTATTAATCTCTGTAACAAAGTTATTAATCTCCGAACCGAATTATTAGTCTCAGAAAAAAGTTATTAATCTCTGAAACAAAGTTATTAATCTCAGAATCAAAGTTGTTAATCTCTGAAACAAAGTTATTAATCTCAACGAAGTGCCAAGTGCGGAAACAAAGTTATAATTACCGAAGTAACATTATTTTTGGTTCTATTTAATAAAAGTTGTTGAATATTAATTTTATTTTTTTTTAAAACTATTTGTGTCGAGACGATAAACACAGCCTGCACCCCGATTGTCCCGCCACATTTTTGTTTTTTTTTGGTGACTCTTTCGGGCACATCAATTTCCTTAATACATAACCAACTAATAACATATACAAATACAATATTACTAAACAGCGTCTAATGCTTGTTTTTTTAGTTGGACGTAGAAATTCATCTTCATCTTCCTCAATTTGCTCATCCGTTTCCTCTGCGATTTCTTTATCTTTTTTCAAGAATGGTTTCAACGTTTTCCTGGTCATCAATGATAGCTGATACAGAAAGTTCTTCATCACAATTAACATAATCTTCAAAGTTGAAGTTCTCTGGTGTTATGTTGTTTGATTCAAGCTGAAAAATTGCAGACTCAATGGGTTCTATATCGTTATTGTCATTATTTGATGCTATTTCGATATCGAACCCACATTTTTTGAAGCAATTTTGTATGATTGAACAATTCATATCCTTCCAGGCTGATACAATAAAATCAATTGCTTGTTTGACATTTATTTCTTCAATATTTTCACGATCAATTCCACCATCAAGATTGTCAGTTTAAGACATTTTAATTTGACAAAAATTATTTAATAGATATATAATTTATAATAATATATAATTTTTGGATTGGGTTTAAGTATTTACAATTATGTAAAATAATGATATCCAATAAAAAAAATTAATGTTCAATTAAAATTTTGTAAAACAAACAAGGGCTTTAATTGGTGTTCATTAATCAGAATTGTTCATTTAAAAGAGTGTTTAATTAAGCAATTCATTTATATATTAAAATTGCCTGAACCAACCAATTAAGGTTATATATGTTCAATTAGAGGGGTTGCTCATTTATCCAAGGTTCATTTAAACGAGTTTTACTGTATATGATTTTGCTCAACAACACTTTCTTTTTTTTTAAATTAATTTCCGCTTTCACTCTCAAATTTGTTTCGACCATACTGGCGATTTGCCTAAGTTAAGAGCTCTTAGTATAGAAACTCTTGCCTCATTAAAGCGGAACTCTCATCTAATCAAAAAATCTATTAGATTATCTTGTTACAAAGAGCAGAAAATTTAAGTTTTTTATTTTCTTACTTGACAGGCTGACATTCCGCCTGTCATGGTAAAGGAGTTTAATCCTAATTTAATTAATTAATTAGTTTGTATTTCTTTATTAACTTCGTCTAGTGACCCCCAATCGATTTTATATTAGTATTTTCGTGTTTGTCTCATCATTTGCCATTCACCCATATCCATTTCCCCGAAAATATCAATTTTTAATTAAATTTTATTTGCTACAATTATTTTTAATTTTCTGACATTTTTTTTGATTTTGTTTTGCACAAAGATTTCTATGCATTTAAATAGCCACCTGAACGATCCCAACACTTCTACAGTAGCAGATAATGTTATTTATTTTATGCTATAATAAAATAATGGAATCCTAATCTTGGATCTTGATGAATATTTTAAAGTTTCCCATAATTTTATACTAGAATATTTCCCTTGGATAACACCTATCACTCAAGTTTTGAAGGTTTTCCGTTAATCTGGAGCTTATCAGTATACTAGAAATTATAATAAATATTTAAATTTCATAAAAAATTGTTTTCACATTCTTTCCATTAAGTTTGAATTATTCCGGATAGAATTTTATGATTTATATCTTCCGTATGTATCTTTATGATCTTTATAAATTTCTTTATTTTTCCACAGGAAGAAAATTTATTGGTCCAATTGAGCTTGTCGAACATCACATGTTACATCTTGATGGGTTCTTGACTCTAGCCAGATTACCTCTTGAAAGATATCCAGCTGGTACTTCATATTATATTTTGCAAGGAGTCAAATCATCTTTTTTTGAGGATTGCATCAAGAAAAAGGCATTAGAAATGGGTTTTAAAGTAATTATCTTTTGTGCAATGTATGATATAATAGGATAATAATTATTTACTTTATTTATCACATATTAAATTTTAATATCTACGTTAAAATTAGAACATTAGAAATTAAAAAAAAATAATTTAACAATAATTAAATTTATATTAATTTTAAAATATACGTTAAAATGCTTATCAATTTAATCTTTTAATCTAATTTATTAATTAATATTATTGATAAGAGCTTGAAGACTATGAATCAGTAAATATATCGATGTTTTTGATATTCACATATATGTACATATTTTTTAAGGTACATAGATATAACTTCAATTTTGAAACCGTGTTATAGGAGGGTCACATGTAATAATACGTGGTGCGTTTAATAAGTACTCGGTCTACCCAATTTAAAATAATTGCACTTTAAAAATAATCTAGTGAAACCATAATATATAAACTATAGTTTGTTTTAATATTCATCTACATGGCAGCATGGGAGAGCACATTTCTATTTTATTCGTCAAATCATGCAACACCCTGTCAAGTATCGAAGTGTGATTAAATATTTTGTTTTGTATGGTCATAATAGTCAGCAAATATGGAATCAGTTGCAGACAACTCTTTCGTTTCACAATCCACGATTGGATTAACCAGTTCAACTATGGTAGTCAGTCAGTGTTTGATGGCGAGAAAGTTGGTCATCCGTGTGAAATTGCTGACCAAAAAATAGAAGAATGTTTGCAAATTATAAAGTAAGAACGCCGAATAACTAACAAGGATATCTCGCAGCAAATGAATGTGAGTACCGAAGGTGTAAATGCCATACTAAGTTAATCTGACGTAAGAAAATTAACGTCCGAGTTCGTCCCACGTTTTCTTTTTTTTTCTTCTCATTTTTCATAAAATTGGTGACTAATTCTTTAGAAATAGCATTATTGTAGAGGTAACTTCTTTATCCCTGTATGTCTCTGCAACAAGTTCTATAACTATTTAAATCATAACTAACACAAAACCTTTGCATTTAATTTTCATATCGCTACTTTTTTTACTACGAATTAACTGGAACAAAAAATTAATTTTTTTCACTTACAAAATTGAGTGAAACGATGACGAAATAACGTGGGAAATTCTGTATTAATAAAATTTAATTTATTTTCTTGTGGCAAACACTCGCAATATATGATAGGAGAAGTGGTAAAGCAAAAAAAGTCTTAACTTTATAAGGCATGATGAATTTATTCATTTGCTGTTTATGCTCAGCAAAAGTGCTCAAAATGTGTGCGTGTCAGAAAGAAAAGAAAATTAAAATTAGACATCATTTATCAAACAAATTAAAACAGGTAACCGTCCGTTGAAGGATTTATCGTAAATTTTTAAAATCTGTTGTTATCAAGAATCTTAAAGTTTGTATAAATGATTTGATAGGACCTTCATGTAAAATTGTGATGTAAATAAAGTTGATATATTGCTGAGCCTTGGTTATTAAATAGTTATTGAAATTATTATTATTATTATTATTATTATTATTATTATTATTATTATTATTATTATTATTATTATTATTATTATTATTATTATTATTATTATTATTATTATTATTATTATTATTATTATTATTATTATTATTATTATTATTATTATTATTATTATTATTATTATTATTATTATTGATTTTACTAATATTATATCTTTCGTAATCATATAAAAAATTATCTTTCATTGTTATAAACGAAACTATTACATACAAAATCAGAAAATTTCATTCTTATATATTGTATATATAATTGTTACATTTCCTGCAGTTATCAATGCAACATATTAACATGGAAATTTATATTATTTTTATGATTTTAAATTAAGAATTTAAATTTCGTAATTTAAAAATTTTTATTTTTAATATAGATTTTGATAATAAGAACATGAAATACGGGCAATAATAAAATATTACAAAGAAATAATTACTAATTGAAATAATCATTTCACAGTGATTTGTTTTATTTTTCCTAACTGTCGACCTCTTAACAGGGACATTTGCAAATTTCAAAATATTTACCCAACCAAATGTTTGAAGGTAATTTTGGCTCCTACTTCAAATTTATTTGTAATAGCTAGTGCTTACAATACCGGGATCCCGGGATACCGGACAAATTTATGATACCGAAATATTGTGATTACGATTTTTTTTGTTAGACAATTATTAAAACACCAAGTACTTCCTGATGTAATACTTCCTCTGATAATGGCGTATCTAAAGAGCGCAAAACTAAGAGTAAATCATTCAAGATTTCAATTAAACGAACAATTCCCATTGTTCAATTTGGTATTTTAAAAATTATTCCCAAATTATGTATTAAGTACTCCGAAAATTATTCCGATTTTATGATTAAGTATCCCATATTTGATTTAGGGAACCGTTGACAGAGAGGACAAAGGTGTCAGAAATGTACACAATAGATATTTAAAATTTGAGGACCTGAGTTTGATCCCAGTCAAAGTTTTTTAAATGAAAAGAATTTTCAAGAAATGTAGGTATTTATGAGCTCTCCTATGGTGCGCCTTACCAAAAGCAGGTTTTTGGGTTGGGAAGGGGATTGAGTTATATAATTTTATTTTCATGTAATTTTTTGTGATTGTCAGTATAGGTTAGGAAAGTAGTTAGTAGTAGCTAGTTGCGTATAACCCTTCTTGTGTAAGAGAGTGTCAATGCTTGAATGGTTCATATGCGGGTTGCATGTTTTCCCTGGTTTTTACGTTTTAATATTATATGTTATGTGAGCCTAGTTGGTTTAAATACCTCTACACTAGCTTACGCTAGTCAGAACCTGCGCATAAAATTCAAATTCAAGTATATGATTTACCACTTACTCAAAATTCGTATAAATTTTGAGGGGAATGACATTTTCCAAATAAAATTTGCACAAATACTCGAAATGGCAGGTAAAAAAGAAAATTTCCCTTTAAAATGAGAAGCTGCAATGTCATTGCAAAATATTATATATATATATATATATATATATATATATATATATATATATAAATTTAATTAGTCTAATCGATAAATATTAAATAAAAATTATTTCGGTAAGATTATGGTGAGAAAACAAAAAGAAATATACAATACAAAAAATACATTATTTCTTAATTAAATTTTTGATAAGTTATTCACAAATAGGACTCAAGCAGTATCGAAGAAGTTCTCAATGGACCAATGAGACAGCATTTAAAGCATATGGTTCTCAAAGATCTTCATTTCGCCCAGCCTTGGTTTCATCATTTTCTTAGACGTTTAGAAGCTGAAGAAAGACTAGAAAATGCAGGTCATACGGAAGGTCAATTTCTGTAAGATTTTTGAGTTTTATAATGAGAAATATTATTAATGATAGTAATAATAATAATAATAATAATAATAATAATAATAATAATAATAATAATAATAATAATAATAATAATAATAATAATAATAATAATAATAATAATAATAATAATAATAATAATAATAATAATAATAATAATAATAATAATTGTAATGTACAGTTAAACATTTTATTCGTTTTTAAACAAGGTTTCGTGACGCCTTGTTATTCCATTGAGCGTATGTCACGCTTGGAAAGTAATAAAAAGACTATATAGCGATAATTTACCATAGTAAATTATCGCTATACAAAAATTGATGAAAAATAAAAAAATCAATAAAGAAAATAGCGAAAATTAAAATCTTGAATCTCTAACAAATTTCAACTACTCTATCCTATCTCAGCTATCCAGGAAAGATTTATTAAGTGGTATTTGTTTAATCCACAGTATTCCTTCTCAAGCAATAAAGATATCTTTGTAAATTATCTCGCAAGAGCCGGTTCGTCGAAACAAACATCTTATCCATTATCAAGATTTTTTTTGAATTTTAATTAAATAAAGATATTTTTACAATTTGTTAGTTTGTTAATTAGATTAATTTGATTTAATATTTTTATTACGATTTTGTCTCGTTATTACCGTAATTTTATGCGAATTTTTCATTGTAAAAAATTCTTACACAGCACACACCCCGATTGTCCCGCCACATTTTTTAACGATGACTCTATCGGGCTCTACAGATTTCTTCTTACACTCACACGTACCAACACGAACATAACATAGTCTATATTATAGAATAGAATAGAATACAATTATATAACATAAAATAATATACCGAAACCTCCAAACATAATAATAATAATAATAATAATAATAATAATAATAATAATAATAATAATAATAATAATAATAATAATACAATTTATATTATTATTATTAAAGGCATAAATTAATATTGTAGCTTTAATGTGCTAGCTATTTTCACAGCGTTTATTAAATTAAATATTTCGAATATAAATACTTTAAAATACTTTAAAAAGAGAATTGAAATCAAACTGTATCGCTGTTATCCTTCATGACAATAATTTTGCTCCATTTTTCTTGTAATAAACTTCCATTGTTTTATTTTATTATATTATTTTATTATACAGTATAATTAGTAAACCTTTTACAGATTTCCTCCACACTTCTCGCATTTAACAGCAAAATAGAATGAGTTTACACATATGAGTCTTTTTTAATAATAATAATAAACGCAGTTTTAACTTTTATAATTACTCTAACAAGACAATTGTTCGTTTCAAAAAATTGCTAACCTAAAAAATATTCTATTTACATGTCAATTTGTTTCTTGATATTAACATTTATTAACATTTAACATATTATCTTTAATCAATTAAATGATAATTTAATCCTTTTGCTGTGAATAATACATTTAATACAAATGAAAAAATTTTATTCGCAGCAAAAGGCTTAAATTATCATATAATTGTTTAAAATTTAATTAATGATACTACATATTACCAGTAAAAAATCATGAAATGAAACTTAAAATAATTATAATATTTATTATTAACATATTTGAAATCTTACATTACAATAATTATATTTTGCTAATGTAAATGAATTAAAAATATATTGTAAGATTTAAAAATAAAAATTTCTTTTAAATATATTTAAAAATATTTTATAATAAATCACTAGTTATATTTGTATTGAATATATTTTTTCAGATTTATTTAACAAATTTCAAAAATAAAAATAATATTTAATCAATATTTTACTCAAAACATTTATAGTTTTAAAATATATTTTTATTAAAATCTATATAATTTTTTTAAATGAATAATTTGAAAAATTGTCAAAGTAATTTCAACTGCGCGTTTATTTAACTATATCATTTTTTATTAAAAAAACACCTTGTAACTTTAAAATTATTTTACTGTTTTAATTTAGATTATTTGTTTAAAATTTTAAAATATTAAATATATTTTTAGATTTTTACAATTTGTTTTGTTACTTCTAAAAATATTGTTAATTAATATTGAAAAAATATATATTTATTAAATTTGTCTTTTAAAATATATTTTATAAAAATCAAAATTATAGTTTATTGTTATTATCAATACCAAAAAAATATTCGCACTGAGCAGAAAATTTAAATTAATTAAAATTGAAATTAATTTTAACTGTACGTTTACTTCATTGCATAACTTTGCATATTAATGACATCTTAATGATCTATGCAATTTTTATTCATTATTTTATCTTTAATTATTATTCTTCTTAAACATATTTCATAATTAAATATATGTAATGGATTTTTTAAATTTTCAACCAATTAATTTTGTTAAAAATAAATATAAAATATATATTTTCTTAATTTAATATAAAAAAATATTTAAAAATATCAAATTATCATCCAATGCCTTTAACTTATGAATGGAGAATTATAAAAGAAATTGAAAAAGATAAAAGTTTTAATTTACAAATTATTTCAAAGTGTGAAAATAATTTAACAATAAATGGACAAATAAAAGGTCCAAAAAATGGTCCATACTCAGGTGGAACATATACGGTGGAAATATTCATAACCAACAATGATTACCCAATTCAGCCACCAGCAGTGAAATTGTGTACAAAGATCTGGCATCCTAATATTTGCGATAAAACTGGTATAATTTCAATAAATGCAATTACAGATTTCTGGCTGCCAATAATGAATTTTAATACTATTTTCACCAATTTACGAAACTTGCTCAAAACTCCAATGAAAATAAACATTATGAACAATTGGGCTTTTCAACAGTTAAAATCAAACGAATATTTGTTTCGTGGAACGGCAAGCTTTTGGAATTGGTTCTATGCTGATGGTTTACGATATTTTTGGAATTTCGAAGAAAAAATGACCGTTTTAATAAATTATACAAATAATCAACAGAGATCTTTAGAATTGCTCACAGCCAACAATTGGAATTTAGAAGATGCCATTGAACAATATCAACAAGATAAAGTGACAGTGAAATTAAGTAACCCAGTTACCAAGAAGTCTAACGAAGTCTACATTGCTGATATCTAAATTAGAAAAAATAAAATTTATTTTATTTGATATTTTTATTTTATAATATTATTCTGTAAAAATTATTTTTTAATTTTTATTTTTTATATATTTTTAATTTTTATTATATATTATTTTTAATTTTTTAATTTTTATTTTACACATTTTATTCTTATTTAATGTTTTCATTGTTAGATTCCTGATGAAGTAATTATATATCAGACATGCATCAATAATACAATATTACACCTTCGACATTCAGACATAATCAGACATAATCAGACATAATCAGACATAATCAGACATAATCAGACATAATCAGACATAATCAGACATAATCAGACATAATCAGACATAATCAGACATAATCAGACATAATCAGACATAATCAGACATTAATCAGACATAATCAGACATAATCAGACATAATCAGACATAATCAGAACATAATCAGACATAATCAGACATAATCAGACATAATCAGACATAATCAGACATAATCAGACATAATCAGACATAATCAGACATAATCAGACATAATCAGACATAATCAGACATAATCAGACATAATCAGACATAATCAGACATAATCAGACATAATCAGACATAATCAGACATAATCAGACATAATCAGACATAAGACTTACAAATTCAACATACAATAATATTATTTCAAATAGGTATTATTTACATTATCCTACAATCATATTGTTCCTTCGCGACTTCCATTTATGCTATCTTTCAATATTATAGGACTACGGTTAAGGATATTTTCTAAATGGTATTTCTAAAAGCTTTTGTGATTTTCGATTGGGCCTGAAAAACACAATAAACCTATGAAATCTGAAAGGTCTCTTAAAATTTTTAAGTTTTCTGTGATGAAAAAATAGAATCACTAAATATGTTTAGGAATAAATCTCAAATCATCTCCACACAGAGATTCAAGAGTATATGCGATTGACTGCTGATGAGGATAATTTTTTTATTTGTTTCGCATTTTAGGTAAATACGAATAAAGAAGGAATAAAGAGGAACTTGAATTAGGCTTTTAAAAATTCATTTTGCTTTCCTTATAACAATAATTTGAAATATAACTTCAGAAACAAAGTTTTTTTCAATATTTCAAAGTCTTGTATAACACGACCTTATTAACCGTATTAACCGTAACCCAATTAACCGTATTAACCGTAACCCAATTAACCGTATTATTTAAGCATTGCTTATGCATTCGACTATTTTTGAATTTTATTTATTATTAGAAAATGAAAAAAAATATTTGGATACAAAGACCATCTTAATTAAGAAAGTTTTGTGGACCGGTAGATAAATTTACTTTTGCACCAGAGCAATTTCTAATCCATGCTTGTTCAATTTTACTAACTTTTATTTACTCAGTTTCTTGACGCACAATACGGACTGGCAATGTAGATTTCACAGACCGGTCCCGGCTCGCGGACCACCAGCTTGAGAAGCATTGGTATCACAATCACAAAAGATTGCGGCAAAAACGATTGCCATTAATTTGCATAATAATTATTGACCTCAAAGACAAATTAGAAATTGTTGAAGAATTAATTTTATTTTAGAATTTCACGTGGGATAATCTAATGCTAATAGATACAGGAGGTTGATCTAATGAATGCAGAAATACATTTAAATATTTTTGGTCCCACATAGTTTACTTTGTATCATGCAATGTAGATTCCTGCATTTACAAAATGTACCAATATTCGGCCTTTTCACCGTAAACACGGCTTTTCCAGTAAACTCCTTGAAGTTTGACTTGAAAACTGTTGGTAAAACCTGAAATTACATTAGAAATTACAATTAGAAACCAGTGAAAATATAAATAAATGAACACCTAATAAACAAAATAGTAATTTTTTAATTCATTCGTTTTCTTGTTTCAATTAAATAAACTATAAATAGCGCCAATTGAAATAATATTTTTCCATATCGCATTTCTTATATACTTTTATTGTTTTATGTTGATATCTATTGGCTGCAGCCAAACTGATGAGTTGAGAAATTAAGAGCGTTTCCGCTGTTAAATTAGGAGGAATTCATCCAAGAGATGATTTTTTATTGTTTTCTAATCAATAATTAATTTTTATTTTGTCATTTATTAATTTCCACACACGCGCGCACACACATACATATATATGTGTGAGTTTGTATGTTTTTTATAATACAATTTATTGATTATTTTTTTATATTATAAGTGGCTTTTATCAAATGCAACGCGCGTATAAAGAGCTAGGGAGCTAGGTTATAAGAAAGTAATACGAAAACCATTGATAAACGATTAAAACTTTTATTAGGATGTAAAATAATTGCGACAATTTATCAGTCATCTGTTGTCAATGAATTATCTATTAGGTTATCAAAAAAATTTTAAGGAGGTTCATTTATTTTGACTTATAACATATATAAAACTTTATTATATATTTATTTATTAAAAAGAGCTTGAAGACTATAAATCAGTAATATCTTGATGTTTTTGATATTCACGAATTTTTGCACTGCCTTTTTCAAGTGAATAAAGTTAGTGAATAAAGTCTTGCACACTAAGTGGCTCAGAAAATGACTTTGTGACCTATTAATCGTCATAAAAGTTAAAATTACTGCAATTGAAATTTTTGTATTAAAACAGTGTAGGACCTTTGATTAAAACATAAGCTGTGTATGCTTTTAGAAGGGTAATACGATAGTAGTTTCAATTGAAGTCATCATTTTTGTAAAGTTTGAAAAAGGAAATTTAAACAATCCTAAATAACTCTTGCTCAAAAAACATTTCTTTTATCAATTAACTGTAAAAATAAATTTCTATTATTAATAAAGTTTTATCGTCAACATGAGTCCCAGCCTACAATATGCTTCCGGATTAAAAAAAGTTGAAAACCCCTACTGAATATTTGAGTATATTTGAACATCAATCTGTATTTATAATCACTTTGACCAAAAACAAATTATTTTTATGTTGATATCCAGCGGCGTCTTATGAAATTTGGATTTGTTTTCAGATATTTTATTTACAAAACTAAAAAAAACATACTCAATTTGAAAAATAAAAATTTTATTTAAAAAAATAAAAAATTTATAAATTTTATATGAAAAACCGAATTCAAAAAATAAAAATATAAAGAGTTAAAAAAATTGAAAATGGTTTTTTTTATTTATTAATTTAAACAAAATGATTTATTTATTATATTCACGGACGCTCCCCATGTTTTGTTGCCACCACTGTGCTAAGCACAGTTAGCACAATGGATAAATGGCTCTGTTTATAGTAAGAACTCAAACATTTTTCAAGTATCAGAACCGTTTGAAACATTTGTATGACATAAAAATTAGATACAGAAAAGGAAAAACAACGGGCAAATAATTCTTAAAATTTTCCTCAGGCGATGAGATCTTTAACAGATTGAATACCGCCATATAGATGGAATACATATTCATAAGGATGCTAAAATATAATAACAGTCATAAATTATTCTAAATTCCAGATTTTAGAGTAATTTAAAATAAATTTTTATCAATTTTTTCTGTCATTGTGTACACGGCCCTCAAACAGTTAGGGATACACCCATGGATAAGGATACATCTTATGACCAACTAATATGAATGATGAGAATTTAATGAGATTAACTGAAATAAATTCTAAATTGACTTATAATAAAATGAAATAAATAACATCAATTATTTTAAAATAATTTTTATTTAAACGAAAAGTTCATGATAACTCAATGTTTTTGACAATAAAATATCATAAACAGAAAAGAGTCTCAGAAGCTACTTGAAAATAGGCGATTATGATAACAAATTTTTAATTTTTGGATTCATTAATATAAACAAAATTATATATTACAAAAACAAAAAAGAATGAGTCAACTTTTTCTAGTGTCGAAAAAGACGTGCCAGTTATTTTTTGTGAATGAAATATATGTTTAGCAATATAATCTGTTCATTTTGACGGCATAGATCCCTATTATGATTCATTAATATTATTTCCCATTTTTTGATCTTGTTTTATGCGTTTGATATTTGAAAATTAATTAATCTTTTTTCAATTAATATGATTAGTTTCTTTAACATTTAGGTTTTTCATACCCATAATAATTCTAAATGATTTGTAAAATTTTATTTATAGTACAATAATAATACTGTTTAATTATTTATTATTTACAATTTCTGATACTCAATGTATAAATTTTATTTATTTTTAATTATTTAATTATTTAATTATTTATTATTTAAAATATTTGATACTCAATGTCAATAATATTCAGTTTTCAACATTGAATAATAAAAATTTTTAATTTCCACAAATAATATTTTTATGATTTTGACAACTTTTAATTTTTACATAATTTATTTTTACATTTTTTTCATTGAATCCCTTTATAGTTTTAACATAATTTATAAAGTTTCACAAAATTTTATTTAAAAAAAATCAACCATAAAAACATTGTTTTTGAAACTCTCTATATTTCACTCTCTTAATTTCAACATATTTTATATATAATTACGTTTCTCTTTAATCCGAAATTTATAAATAAATAAGAATTTATTTATTTTTTAAATTAACCCACTTTCCGTGATCGTATTGATCTGAAATTTTGATATCATGCAGTGTTCTCGACAACGAATCTACTTGCCAAATTTCAGCTCAATCTGATCACGGAAAGCAGGTTAATTTGGCCTCATAAAATTTACATGGCACATACAAACATCAGCGAAGTTAATATAAAGAGATATTTTGTAAGAAATATTTTGTAAAAAATTTTGACATAACAGGTATTTATTAGAGATTAAAATTCAAACATGATTTTTTTGAGTTTCAAGTAGTCAATGCTGTTAATTCTGAACTTCATTTTCTCTAGCAAGTAATCCATATATATAATGCGGTTTTTATATACATTTGAAAACTTCAAATAAAATACTTTATTAACTCTCCTTTCCAGTCCGAATTTATATTTCCTTATTTATATTATATGAATTTATATGAATCCATTTCTTCAATTTTTTGTATATATAAAAAGGACACAGACACTTCGCACAAGACTTTGCTGCCTGAAAACTAAACTAAGTATCAAAATGTTTCCAAATGCAATAATCCTTTACAGTCACAAATTTATTTCATTGTGGAAATCGGTAGAATGATGTTATTTCGTGTAAAAGTTACATTTTTTGAATAAAAAAAAATTGCCAAAACATTTTAAATTAAAGTATAAAGTAAGAAATGCAAATTTAAGACTATTTAGCAGTGAAATAAGAAAATTAAAAGACGGAAAGACCCTAATATCAGAAAATCAGTCCGATTCAGCTCATAATAAACCTTTTATTAATTTATAAATCTGTTGAAAATTAATACAAACTTTACTGAAAAGGAGAGTAGAACAGCTATTTTTGACTTTTTAAGAGATTTAAATTTGAATAATAATTTTCTATAATTTTAACAGATAAAAGGTAAATCCTCCTTGGGAAATGGGCAATTAATATGGAAGGAGAATTAAATATTAACTTTAAACCTAATAAAATTGAGAAACCACTAAGATTAAAGGTTTTAGCGGATATATTGTCTAAAATAACAATAAAAATGAAGTCCATTAAAACAAAAAATTTAAATTATGTCCGAAAAATATATTTACAATAAAATAAGGAGATTTCATTTGTATATAAAATAAAGTATGACGAGTCGAGAACAAAGTTGCACTGATAAAATGAATCAGAATGCAAGTGCTAATGGGAGAAGACTCTTTGAAAGTTGCTTTAGACGAGACAGTATTTTAAGATAGTAATAAAAAGAATATCACTCGGGAAGCAATTAAAATCAAAGGTTTTGTTGGACATATTTATATAAAAATTCTAGAAAAATAAAAGATCGAATTAATAAGAGTGAGCATCAACAAAATTATATAAACTTGTTTAGGAATTTTCTCACTCGTTATCAGATATCGGATACATTCAGTAGATAGAACATCAAATTAAAGCCAATCATGATACTATCAAGAAGGGTTTCTATGAGCAAAGAAAGAAATGTTGTACGAAACTTTGAAGATTACGTAGAAAGGAAATAATTTTAAAGTAAAAGTCTCTAGAAAGTATTATTAGTTTGTACTATTATTATACTATTGTTGACTATAGGAAATTGAATTCAATTACAGTGTAAGCAATATAATCTAAAGCAGGGGCTCCCAAATTTATGTAAAACGAATATAGTTTTAAAAATGAAACTTTTCCGATTTATCTGATTAATAAATAAGCGACAAAAGAGCTTAATAAAAATTGGATTATTATTTCAGATTTTTAATATATTTAATTAAGAAATATAAATCTAGTTACAAAATTGAAATAAAATATTTATTTAACAAAAAATAATTACACATCGAGTCAGATATGAGGACTTATTTTCAATTTATTTCTCAGTCACATAAACTGATGTAAAATATACCTTCTTATTCTTATTTTGTATTTACATTCACCGCAAGGTACGAGATAACTCGCACCTCAGCTCATTGTTATAATATAAAATCTGGCTTGCTGGTAATCATTTTATTGGCGTATTTGTAATAGGCTACTGTTATGATTTGACATAATTATTTAACAAAATTCAAATATTTATTTTATCACAATTCTTAATTATTTAAACAAAATTAAATTAATATTTTGTTAAAAGGTTTTTGTGTGATTAATGCTTTTCTAATCACAATAGCTACTACAGTAGCAACATCTAGCGAATAGAAATGAATTGTTTTCATTGAAAATGTTGTAGTAATAAAAAAAATATTGGCTGTCAATGTGTTAATAGATTGTGTCCTTATTTTTCATACTGATATTAGGCATTTTCCTACATAAAGAATTTCATAGATACAGCCTGTTTCGAAATTTATTTTTTAATCACTATCACGAAGAAAATCGAACTTGACGCATAATAAATTCTAGGTGGGTTTGGTTATGCTTTATGAACTAATAAAAATTATGGCCTAACACAGCGTTTCTCAAAGTGTGAGTCGCAGAAAAATTTTAAAATCTCGTACCGGGCCGCAGTCAAAAAAATTTTGGAAACACTGGCCTAACAAATGTAACAAAAAATGTGTTTCAATAAATATTTGACATTTTTGATAATCAAAGTACGCTGATTTTAACAATAAAATTTGCTTTCGTCTAACTAGTCTCTAGTGCCTACTTAAATACAAATGTGATTTACGTCAAATATTAAAAAATCCTTTGTTTTATTACTAGACTTGAAAGTGAATATACTTAGAATTCTTGTATATTGTGTCACTACCTTCTAAGAGAATGTGCAGTAGGAAGTTACTTGAAGTTTTTTATCTATATTTTTAGATCACATTCATATTGTTACTGAACACAAAATTCTTCTTCCTCTTCTTATTCAACTTGTATTTCTTTTTTAGTTTTTAGCAGTCTCAAATTTTATAGATAAACATATACGGCTTGTATGCTCATTAGATCACAAGAAAACTTAGAAAAAATAGAAATTTAATTGAATTATCAACCTGTTAAGTGTCATCAGCATCATTTAAGATTTCCTTTAAATGCTGTCCGAAAGGTCATGTGAGACATTGAGAACTTAAAAGTAATCGAAAAAATAAAAGGCTTCATAAGAGGCCGGTGACTTTTAAGAGGCTGAACTGTAACTGATCAATATTTTTAACAAGAACCACATAAATTCTCAGCAGTCCTTTCCACCGTCTAGCCCAAACTCTACTTTTATTGATACACTGAAAAGATTTATTTTAACTATTAAAAATTTTTATTTTTTATTAAGTGTCCGACAAAGAAAAGGCGACCCTGGATTTGTATTGAGTATCAGCTACCAAAACCAACCAAAGCATTATAAAATCATTAACAAATTTGACAAGCTCCATATCGAAGGTGGACAATATTTTGACTCCTTAATCGAGGTAAGTCATTAATATAAGTCTAATTGATGTTTTTATGGTTTTCATGAATTTTTCATGCATAAATTCCAAATGAAATTTATGCAAATTTCAATCGAAAATAGAATTGAAATATAATAAAAGATGAAACTTTCAATTTGTCTGCATAAATTATAACAAATAAAATTTCAATTCATTTTTGATTCTTTCATATTTATAATATTTTTATATTATCAATTTATTATATCGATTATTAATAATTAATTTAATATAAATTACTATTGTAAAATGTTTAATGCACGAGTTTGTATAATTTCTTGTTTTTTTGCTTGATATTTTCAATGACAGACTAGTTTTGTGTTTATTTGGCTCTCATTGGTGTCACGTTTATTGGCTGTTTATATTTTATAAATAGAAAAATCAGTTAATTATGAAGTATTTAAATTACAAATTTACAATTTAGAAATTTTTTAATTATTATACTATTAAAAACTATTTTTATGTACATAAATCAGTTTTGTATAATCGTATATTGTCTATGTTAGACGCAATTAAATTCAAGTCTTCTTCAAGCATTTATTTTTATAACAACTTCAAAAATTGAGCCGTTTACTAGAATATTTAAACACCGAGGCGTGATAATTATTAATATTAATGTAATTACTGGTCATACATTTAATTGATTTAATTTAATATAATTTAATATAATATGATATAATTTAATATAGAATTTAAATATACAAATTTAACAGAAATAATTATTTCTACTAACTGATCTCACTTCTACCATTTAACCATAATAATTTTATATAGAGATTTACTAACTCCTTACATCCCCCCTTCTTTAAAATGCTTTAACTTTTCTATATTCCTCGTTATTTTTCTCCCGTTTTCGTCTGTTAATAAATAACTTCTTTCATGATTTCGTTTTATTACTGTGTATGGTCCTTCATATCTCTCATGATCTTTGTTTCTAATTTCTTGTTTCACTAATACTTTGTCCCCCACTTCTAAGTTCCTAGCTGTGCCAATTTCTTTCGTTTGCTGTCTTTTAGCCTCTAATTTCCGCATGATTTCATTCCTATCCACTTCATTATTACTATGCCATTGCGATCTATTAATCTTTCTTCCAAATATAATTTCTGCTGGACTCACTCCAATAGTTTTTTGAGCTGTCGCATTTAAAACGTATTCTATATCAGGTATTAATTCTGCCCAGCTTTTTTTAACTCCTTCTCTGAGTGACGCGTTAATATAGTCTCTTATAGTACGAAATTGTCTTTCAATTACACCATTAGTATTATGATGATACGGACTCGAAAATATCAACTCAATTCCTGCTGCCTTTGCTAGTTCTTTAATGCTATTTGCTTCGAAATTTTTTCCACAATCAACATGTAGTTCCTTAGGGGCTCCAAATTTCAATATCCAATTATTTAACAAAACTGCCTTTATTGTATTTTCATCTTGCTTTCTAATAGGAGTTAGAGATATGTATTTACTGTAATGATCGATTATTGCACAAATATATTTTTCTCCTCTGAAGGTTTCTCTTAATGGACCGCAAATATCCATGTATATTTTCTCCATAGGTTCTGAAGCTTGAATTACTTGGGTTTTTTCTTTTGACCTTGTAGTTAAAACTTTGTTTTTCTGGCATGCTTCACATATTGAAATAGTCTCTTTTACTTCGTTTAGCAAATCTTCCATATCAAAATTGTTCCTAATATATTTAATAACTTTTTCTACTCCTGCGTGGCATAATAATAAATGTGTTTCCTTAATCATTTCTCGTCTTTTTGTTTCTGGTATCCATATTTTGTTTTGATTGGTATAGATAATATTTCCTATTAACATATATTTATTATTTTTCCTTTCATTTATTTGATCTTTTATATCTTGTATTTCTGCATTATCTCTTTGCCATTCATTTCCATTATTTTCGGTCATCAATGTTAACAATCTAGTTTTTAATCGCCCTGATTTGGGGTTATCATGGTCCATCAAACATTGTACACATTTGCCGCATGTATTTCTAGACAGCATATCTGCATTCGTATGCGCCGTACCTTTTCTGAACTCCATTTTTATGTCTAAACTGCTCAAGTAATTTATCCACGTTTGGAACTGTGCTGTTATAGGTTTCTTTGTCGTTAACATAAAAGTTATTGCTTTATGATCAGTGCGCAAAACAAACCGTTTACCGTATAAATAATGGTTGAAATGGCGACAGAAATAATATATAGCCAAAAGCTCTTTTCGTGTTATACAATATCCTCTTTCATGGCTACTCATTGCATGGGATCCATATGCAATAACGTGTTCATGACCCATTTCATCTCTTTGTGATAATACAGCTCCAATTGTATCAAAGCTTGCGTCTGTATCTAATATGAATTCTTTCTTGAAATCAGGAAATACGAGAATTGGCGCTGTAGTCAACGCCATTTTCATTTCTTCGAAAGCTTTCTCACATTCCTCAGTCCAAATTATTTTTTCACTATTGCTTCCACATATGCTTTCTAGCGCTCTTGATTTTGTTGCATATTCCTTAATAAATCTCCGATAATAGTTACATATACCTAAAAAGCTTCTCAAATTCTTTATACACTTAGGCCTCTGAAATGATTTAATAGCCTCAATTTTACTTTGATCTGTCCGAATCCCCTGACTGTTAATAATGTGCCCTAAAAACTTTACTTCGCTCTTTAATAACTGACATTTTTCTGGGTTGATTCTCAATTTAGCTTCCCTTATTTTCTCTAGAACTTTTCCAAACACATTGTAATGTTCTTCAATTGTTCTTGTAAAAATTAAAATATCGTCTAAATACACCATAACTCCTTCTTTCCATAGATCTTTCAATATTTTTGTCATTAATTCTTGGAATGTACCCGGTGCCGCCGCAATGCCAAAAGGCATTCTATTAAAACAAAATTGCCCTTCTTTAGTAGAAAATGCTGTCTTTTCTTGCGATTCTATGTCCAATTTCACCTGATAATAAGCGTTCCCAAGGTCTATAGAACTAAAGTACTTAGATCCATGTAATGTATCTAGAATTTCTTCTACATTCGGCATAGGAAAAGCTTGTCTTTCAGTAATCTTATTAAGCTGTCTAAAATCTAAACAAAGTCTGATATCTTTTTTGTCTTTTTTCCACACGCATACTAACGGCGTATTCCAAGGTGAATTACATCTTCTTATGATATCATTATTTTCTAAATTATTTATAGCAGCATTTATTTTCTCCTCTAAATTGATGGGTTGTCTTCTGGGTTTTATCATAATTGGCCCTTCTTTTGTGATGATTTTATGTGCAATTAAATCAGTACATCCGATATCCCAGTTATTAGCCATAAAAACACTTTTATTGTTTTTAACAATCTCTAACAGTCTTTTATTTTCGTTTAATCTTAGAATTTCTATTGCTTTTTGACATCTCTCGTTATCTGTAATCTTTTCCCCAAATCTAGCTTCTATTTCACACACAGATTCATTATATCCTTCTTCATTTTGCTTGATGTAGTTTAATTCAATTCCAAACTCTTTCTGCAATTCCACTCCGCCTATTATATCTGGAACAATATTTTTAACTATTATAAATGTTATTTTTCTTTCCATATTACCAATTCTAACATCAATATATATTTTTCCGATTGTCTCTAATTTACTATCATTTGCACATCTTAACATCTCATCTGTTTTTATGATTTTCACATTCACTAATTTGTCCACAACTGCTTCTGCCATTACATTTACTCTTGCTCCTGTATCTAGTAAGCATTCTATTCTATAGCCCTGAATTTCAAGAGTTGTACTCGGTCTACCTTGCATTTTGTCATAACTCAATTTCGGTCGTTTCCATTCATCTTTAGTGAAAATATTTTGCTCCTCTGATATTTCATTAATCCACCCAATTTCCTTTCTCTCTAATTTATCTACTGCCTTTTTAATAAATTTATAAACTTTTTCATTTACTATTTTATTATTATATTCTGCTTCTTTAATTTCATTATACTCTTCTTGATTCTTAGGATTATTATTATTATTTATTAAAGATCGATCAGCATTAAAATAACTATAACATTTAAAATTATTTAAAGGAAACTTTTTAAAATTACAAATATTATTACATAAAGGTTCTACATTATTATATATATAAGGATTATTTACATTATTAAAATTATTATGACCAATATTTACATCAATATCAAAATTACCTAGTATATTGCTCCGATCATTGCCTCCCGTGTCGAAGCATGTACTTTTGGGTGCTGAATATCCTCATATTTGTCTTCTGCATCATCTGAATACTCAAGTGGCATCGTCTCATCATTAGGTTCAATTGCTGCAATTGTTCTTCCTGGATTGTTGATCTTTTGTTGATAGCTTGTGGTTCGATGGGCATAATAATTATTGTTTCTCATGTTTGAATTAGTTTGAAACTTCCTTCTTTCCAAATTTGTATAGCAGTCAATCTCCTTATGTCCACGTAAGTGACATCTCTGGCATTGAATCGTTGAACATTCTCGCCGTACGTGGCCTTCAACTCCGCATGCAAAACACGTCATTTTCTTTTTCATTTGGCATTCTCGACTCACATGACCAGTTTTCTTGCATGTCCAGCATTCCAATTGTCGGTTACTGACGTTTCGCTGCTTGAAATTATTATTTCCGTTTACCATTCCTCTTTGAGCAACATCTCTGTAGCTTCTGTAGTTTTGAACAAGCGGTGAAGTCTTCACAACATTAATATGGCCCATAATTTGTTTACCTTTTCTAATTTCTTTATTGTCGCTTTTATTTCTTCTGATGTTTTCAATCTTTCATCTCGATCTCTTTTTTAACTTCTCGATCTCTTACACAGTTTGTAAGCAGGCATTTTTCTATTTCTTCTTCATCCCATTTGTGCGCTATTAATTTCTTTGTCATCTTTTTAATTTTCTCTATAAAAGTTTCGGCTGAATCTGATCCTTGTTCATAACTCAAAGCTTCTTTTAGATCATCCATTAATGATGTCGGTTTTGAAAATGCATATCGAAGTTTCTCTTCCATAGTTTTTCCTTCGGCTGCTTCATAATCTTCCATTAGCGATCTGTCAAGTAATGTTGTAGTTAATATTACTTGCATCCTAATTGTTGTTTTTGTCGCGCCAAAAAACCTTTGACAATCCTTGATAAAATTTTCTAAATATC